>JAECUM010004462.1:0-113144 GCA_016617855.1 Megalonaias nervosa
TAATACCCTGAAAGAGGCATGGAGATCATCATTTCGCTTTACAAAAACCATATCCAACTGTTCAACACAACCGTGAAGTCTGTCCAGTTTTTGGCTCTGAGACCTTGAACGTGACCAAGACGACTTACAAGAAAATACTGTCCTTCGTGAACAGTTGCTCCTGCAGCCCAAGCATCCGAGGGCCGGAGAGGGCCTGTCTCTCCGACATGTGGGAAACCACCGGCCAGCTATTTATTCTCTATGAAACATCCAAAGGGAAATGGGGGATCGGACATACACCGAATAAGCTGACATACATCACCAACATCACTTGGCAGGTCCTAGAATGGAACACGCGAGGCAAGAGAAAGGTTGGCAGACCAAGGAAGACCTGCCGCAGGTCTTCAGAGGAATATATCAATGCAGAAAGAACAACGGGGGCACTATGACGCTTAGGTGGCGGAGAATAATAAGATGAAGACACGTTTTATAAATTAGGGAATATCGTCAGAGGTATAGAAAATAGAAAGAAATAATACACCATAATACAGTGTTACAATGTTCCACCAGTAATTTATTTTATTCTCTAAAACGATATTTGGTCAACTCCTAAAGTTTTCCTTGAAGTCAAAAAAGACTTATTACTAGAGACATTTATGTAGAATATGTTGAATATTATCTGAAACATGTGTTGTTTAAAATTCAGCTATAAGAAAAGATATTAAAATATCTGACTAGGGTGAATAAAATGAAAAATATTTAGTAAAACTGGCGTCTGATATTATTCTTATATAAGAAAAATCTCCCTCCAGCCAGCTTGAAAATAACAGCGTCCCTGAGTAGAGGAAGCCCCTTGTGGTCCATCGGTTACTTTTTCTGTAACTATATCAGATTGATACCAACTTTTGGCTCATCGGTTACTTTTTCTGTAACTGTATCAGATTGATACTAACTTTAGGTTGTCAATGAGAAAAAATAAGATATGGAATAATTTCAATTTCTTGAATTCCTATTTCTTTGTTCATTTTATACAAATATTGGAAGGTAAGGTAAAATAAAGGATATTTTTTACTTTCATACATCAAACATTTATAAACCTCTAAATAAATATTTCTTTAAAATATTTGTAAGCGCCTTCAGTTTATAATGTCATGTGAGTTGAGCTAAATACAATAGCTACATACATGACCTCATGGATTTGAATAGAATACCCCGCCCACTAATTAGCATAGCAAAAAGTGATTATTGGTCTAATATATTTAAATTGTAAACATTTCAGGAATATTGGACGACTGGAGTTTGCAGACCCCAACACATGAATTTCTTGGCCTCTTAGAACAGCTCTATCTTTATTTTGTTTCCTAAATGTCAAACTACTATCTTATCAAACTTTGATCCTTAACAGTTGTACCAGACTGAGAGAAGAAAGTACTCGCATGAGATTGAAATGGAGTTTTAACAAACATATCCTGAAAGATTTATTTACAAGCATAACCTTGTGAGTCAAATAATAGCCATCAACTATACTATCCGCCTTCTCTAGTTGTTTCTAATGAATGTAGGTTCTCAAGTCACTATAGACACAATTATTGAACTTTTCAATCAATATGAGTTTTCAAAATCTTTGTCAGCTTTCTTGGCTGTACATCTATTAATCATTCCCATGCAAATTCAAGATGAATCTGAGTAGTTTCTCTTCTACAGTTTCTAAGCCTTGGATGATAGACTTCGGGCACTAACACATAAACCTTTAAGATACGTTCTCTGACCACATCATAATCTCCACTTTGTACAGGTAAGAGTGAAGCATAGACCACACTAGCTTTTCTATTAAGCACACTTTGTAATAACACAGTCCAGTACTCTCTAGGCAATTTCGAATTCTCCTCAATATTCTCAAAACTATTAAAATATTTATCGACTTCAGTTTGTTAAAAGGGGTTATCAGACTAATGGTTGGCAACTTCAAGGCCGAGTAATTAAAGTTAATGTGCGATACGGAATTAAAGATGGAACATCTGTATCAGCATTAATGTATCAGTATCAAATTAAACGGGAATGTATACTATCTAGTTTTAATGGTACCTTACGACGTTGAGGGCCAATATCTTTCAAGATTCTGTATTATTCAGATGATATGTCACATACGACCTTTTGCACAGAACTGTGGCATTGGGGCTTTAAATGAAAACAAAATGAACAACAAAAGAACTGATTATATTTATTTTTTCTTGACAAAATAAGTAAAATTCCTGTCATGTCTAACTATCGAGTAAACGTTTGTTTTGACGTCTCGGTAATCGCCAATGGAAATAAATATTCTGGTTTTATCACGGACCAGTTAAGAGTTATGACAAATTTAGCGAAATAATTGCCCGCCCCCGCAAACATCTCATATTATTGTTGTTGTAGGGTATATCGCCATTTTTTTCAGCACAGTATAGGCTATACATGGCGGCCAGTATCAATGGTGGATGAAGAACCCGGTAAAACCCCGGAAAGAACCATCAACCCACGAGAAGCTACTGGCAAGCTTTCTCACATACCCACATTAACCGAACCTGAGACTAAAAACTCACGCAGAGAGAGGTGAGATGGCAATGATCAGTAACCGTGAGCGCTTTGGACCACTTGGCCACTCGGGGCCCCTATACATCTCAAAAAAATAAAACAAAAAATCAACATTTTTATTATGAATTGATCCATATCATTATATCTTCTTTTATAACACAGCTACTAGATTTCTCTTTTAACTAAAGACACATTCCACAATTCATCATGATTCTATTTCTTAATGAAATAATAATTTCAAAGTTGCACACACACACACACACACACACACACACACACACACACACACACGTTTTGGGGCCCTGAGTGGCCGAGTGGTCTAAAGCGCTTTCCGTTACGGATCACTGCCATCTCACCTCTATCTGCGTGGGTTCGAGTCTAGGATTCGGCGAATGTGGATATGTGAGAAAGCTTGCCAGTAGCTTCTCGTGGGTCGGTGGTTCTTTCAGGGGATTTCCCGGTTTCTTCCTCCACCATTAATACTGGCCGCCATGTATAGCCTATCGTGTGCTGAAAAATGGCGTTAAGCCCCACAACAACAACAACAACAACACACACGTTTTAGAATCTTCACCCTATTGTAACATTTAGCATTTTTTAAGGAACTGCTCACAAATTTCTTTGATTTTCTAAAACAAAAATTTGTTTGGAATGTGTAAAGGCCCCTTAAATGCTTAATTTGCTGTTGTTGATGGGCTTAAAGCCATTTTTCAGAACAAGATAGGCTATACATGGTGGCCAGTATAACTGGTGAAGGACGAACCCTGGAAAACTCCGGGAAGAACCACCAACCCACGAGAAGCTACTGGCAAGCGTCCTTACGTACCACGTTAGCCAACCCGAGATTCGAATCCACGCAGAGGTGAGATGGCAGTTATCCAGAACCGTGAGTGCTTTATACCACTCAGCCACTCGGGGACCCAAAAGGTTAATTTGCACAACAGTCATCAGATATGATATCAAGAAGCAAATGAGAGAAAAAAGTAAAATATTGATAAAAAAACAACAAATATTTGTACTGTGTGTTTGACCTTTGAGAGTAGGAGTTTGGTCTTCCCTGAACTATGATTACTTTAACCCGAGTTCAGGGACATCATTTTTTCCATTGGAAAGTTTAAGGTGTGCCTGATGTTTGCAAGGTTGCGTGCTCATATTTAAGAAAACAGACTTGACTTTGTTTACAAGTTTAATAGAAAATGACCCACATCCTTATCATCTTACCATGACTTAGGAATTTATATAATGTTTTGAAGTAAACAAAATTCTTGATTCCCATTTTAATATCAGTCTTTGATGCATCAGTTATGTTAATACATAATTTGAGAAGATTTTTTTATTCAAATCATTCATTGGAATTTATTGACATTTTGAATTAAAACACTATTTGGAATTAACTTGAATTCCTTCAGAGACATTCTGGATTCTATGATTGTGATACAACAAGACTGTTAGCACATTGGAACATTCAAGTCTTTTGGTTCGTGAGCACAATCAAGATTCGAATTCATTGGGAACATTATACGTGTAACAAAATGTGATTATTTGAGATTTAATTCACAATACTGCAAGTTCCTCTTCAATTTTCGAGTGGCGTCTTGGATAATTAAACATAATTAAATTAGTTGTTGAATTTCACTAAACTTGTTACTATTGCTCTATCTGTTACTTAATTTAAGAGTTTAATATCACACACACACACACACACACACACACACACACATATATATATATATATATATATATATATATATATATATATATATATATATATATATATAATGGAATTCCAGGGCAAACAGTAGTATGTACAAAGAAAGAAGAAGATAAGGAGAGAAAAAAGAAAAGGAAAATGCAAAAAAAGGAAGACTACAAAAGAAACAAATGAAAATGGGACATGGAAAGATACATGTCGATCAAAGAACAAGAAAGTAAATATTCCATTATTTTGCAACTGTTGAACAATGGAACAGTAGAACTGATATGAAGAAACAGAGACAGTCAATTTTATTCCCCATTTTTATGTAAAATTTATTACTTATTGGTTTTTATATAATGTTCTGAAGTAAACAAAATTCCCATTTTAGTATCCGTCTTTGCTGTATCAGTTGTGTTCACTGATAATTTGAGAGGAATTCTTTATTCAAATCATTCATTGGAATTATTGACATTTTGAATTAAAACACTATTTGGGATTAATGTGAATTCCTTCAAAAATTTTCTGGATTCTATCATCGTGATACAACAAGACAGTTAGCACATAGGAACATTCAAGATTTTTGGTTCGTGAGCACAATCAAGATTGGAATTCATTGGGAACATTATACATGTAATAAAACGTTTATGATCATTTGAGATTGAATTGAGATTGAATTATTGAGATTGAATTCACTATACCGCAAGTCCCTCTTCAATTTTCGTTTGGCGACTTGGATAATTAAACATAATTAAACTAGTTGTTGAATTTCACTAAACTTGTTTGTATTGGTCTGTCTGTTACTTAATTTAAGAGTTTAAGATCTCACACACACACACACACATACACACACACACACACACATATAATGGAGTTCCAGAGCAAACGTTAGTAAGTATTTACAAAGAAAGAAGAAGATAAAGAGAGAAAAAAGAAAAGGAAAAAGGAAAAAAGGAAGAATACAAAAGAAACAAATGAAAATGGGACATGAAAAGATACATGTCGATAAAAGAACAAGAAAGTGAATATTAAATTATTTTGCAGCTATTGAACAATAGAACAGTAGAACTGATATGAAGAAACAGAGACAGACAATTTTATTCCCCTTTATATATGCAAAATTTATTATTTATTGGATGTTATAGACATATAAAATATTGATAAATCTATAATCTTCCACTTAGAACCATTTATAGTTTGTTCAGCACAGCAATGCGAATGACATTCATGTCTGATCAAACTCAGTGAATTTTCAGCGTCTTTAAATGTAGTTTACAAAAATACATAATTCATTTCACACATGAAGAATTTCAATACTATTCCAATTGACATGCGTTATTATATTCATGCTGAAACAAGATGGTGTGTTTACCTCGAATTCATATCTGCCTAAGCTGTTTAAGAGTCCATTTGTTTAATAGGGATTGGTTAGTTTCATATTTACTATCTTTGATCATTATTGTTGCCTCCCTTGTGACTTCCTTACAGTTGCCTCCCTTGTTATTTTCTCATACAGTTGCATCCGGATACCTGTTCATATACTGTTCACAAACCAAAGCATAAACTGACAATAAATATAAATTGTGAAAAGTGTATCTTCTCGTTAAATTTTTTTTTTATTTTCACATCTTTCATTTCTATGGGTGGCCGTTTTCACATATTTTCAATTCCAATCAGACCTCACTGTTTCTTTAGAGAGCTCTCCAAATCAACTAAAGAACGATGCCATTTAATTAGTCATATATCAAACAGAGACTTGAAAATCCATTACAATACCTAATTTATCACAAACTTCACATTTGAATGGTTTACCACCAGTATGAATAGTCATGTGGATCTTCAAATGACCCCTAATACTAAATCTTTTATCACAAACTTCACTTTGAATGGTTTATCTCTAGTATGTAACCTCATGTGCACATCCAAATGAGCTTTCTGAATAAACATTTTATCAATACTTTACACTTGAATGGCTAATCTCCGGATGTATTATCATGTGAACCTTCAAATAACTAAGGAGTCCAAACATTTTATCACAAACTTCACATTTGAAGGATTTTATCTCCAGTATGAATCATCATGTGGATCTTCAAATTACCACTATTACTAAAGATTTTATCACAAACTTCACATTTGAATGGTTTATCTCCAGTATGAATCATCATGTGGATCTTCAAATTACCACTATTACTAAAGATTTTATCACAAACTTCACATTTGAATGGTTTATCTCCAGTATGAATCATCATGTGGATCTTCAAATTACCACTATTACTAAAGATTTTATCACAAACTTCACATTTGAATGGTTTATCTCCAGTATGAATCATCATGTGGATCTTCAAATTACCACTATTACTAAAGATTTTATCACAAACTTCACATTTGAATGGTTTATCTCCAGTATGAATCATCATGTGGATCTTCAAATTACCACTATTACTAAAGATTTTATCACAAACTTCACATTTGAATGGTTTATCTCCACTATACATCTTCATCTTGCTCTTCGTTCAGTCATAGTAGCAAACTTTGGCCGGCACTAGAGGACTGAGACTCCGGTAGGTCTACATAGACAGGGAGCTGAAGTTTTGATGAGTTTGGGATGGGAGATCTTGACTGGTGCACGAATGTTTTATATGCCAATAGTCGCTACCTAAACTTCATCCCACATACCGCATTCCGCTTCGGCTGTTAGAGAGGGAAATTTCGACCCGACATACGTAAATATTACTTCTCTTTCTGTTCTTAATAGCTTTTACAGACGTTGCTTTACCAATATTTTTCTTTGTCTTGTCTGGTTCAACGATGCTTTATTTTCCGATAGTCGCAACTTTTTACTGTATTCTTTGGCAGTTAGATAGGGAAAAATAAATAAACATTGCTTCTCTTTCTGTTCTTAATTGTGTATTCATTTTTCTAATATGAAATTATGCTGTCCGTTTCAGATTTCATCATAGCTGCCATTTCAGTTTAGCAAAAACTTTTCTCTGACTTAATTTTAAAAAGTTACACTTTTTTGAAGCAGTTTCACAGAATGACTTTCTTATCAGGACATCTGAGTTTCAATTTCGCAATAAAATCTCACTCGGCAAGACATATTTTCTTATGCTGCTGATTAAATTAAAAACTAATTTTTTAAAGAGTTTCACAGAATTACTTTTTTTCCTTTAACAAGTATAATTGACACAGCATACAGAATCCATTAATATAAAATGAACTATATATCAAGGTCCCGGCCTGTAATCACCATAAAATATATACATTTTGGTGTCATGTTATGAAATAATTGGTGGCCTCTTATGCGAAACAGGAACAAAAGAATATGATTCCGTAGATATTCACTCTTTTAATATCGCTTTTAAAATGCTAAAGAATAACCATGATCTTTTCTGGTCATGGAGTCAAAGTAATGTACAGAGACACAGGACCTAACATTCGCACATCATTTCAAGCTACGACTAACGCTTTTCACAGAGTTCTAGGCACAGAAAAAGACCTTGTGATATGAATTAATAAATATATAATATTTATTCATTGAGTAGAGGTAGAGGACAAGGACCTAAGGTTGCCATGGAAAAAGCATAATGTTTGTCTATGAATGCAAGTCTTGTAGAGGGACTTAGGATAATTATTAATGCAAACATATCGTTATTCACTGAGTACAGGTAGAGGACAAAGTAGGTATAAGACTTTTTTAAGAGTCCTATTCAGAGGCAAAGTTCTAAGATATGAATATATATATATATATATATATAAACACACGCGCGCGCTTATTCATTGAGTACAGGTAGAGGACAAGGGCCTAAGGTAGGTTGTTTTTGAACAGATTTAAAGTTGGCGCATTGCTTTGAACCTTTCAGAACATTTATGACATATATACATTCTCGGCAATAAGATTACAATAATTAGGGGACAATGATGCTGCAACAGAAAATGCATACTGTTTGTCTACTAGTCCATATCAAGTACAGTTGCCTATGATGATTGTTACTATTAATACTATTAATATATGCTTCTTCAATGAGTACAATAAAAGAAGACCTAATGTAGGATACTGAACTTGAGGCCTAGCGCTTTCTGAGAGTCCTAGGCAGATACAAACAATTACGATAGGAATTAGTAGATATAGATTCGTATTCATCAACTATAGATAGAGGACAACTACATAAAGTAGGATGCTTTGAAGCACGTCTAAGGTTGGCCCATCATTTCTAATCATGGAACACATTTGTGATTCATATATGCCTAACTTCTTTGCCATATTATCAGTATATTTAGAGGACAAGGACCTGAGGCACGCTGCCATAGAATAATCATAAGGCTTGTGTCCAAGTCATGGATTACTAGCGGACGATGGATCACCAGTAGGGCAAAAACTTCTTCTCAATGATACTGTTGTTGTCCCCGTGGATGCTGTTGAAAAAGATTTAGGGGGTCCGCCAAGTCTCGGAGTGACAGCACTCCACGGACCTTAGGATATGGAATAACCATTCATTCGTCACAGGGACTAACAATTTCAGATACTAATATCTGGATCGTCGCCGATCGGATCGAATGGTCAAATCTGGTGTATGTGGCAGTGTCGAGAGTTACAAAAATGTCTCAGCTGCACATGATAGTTTATACTGAGGAGGATAATACAATAAAAAATTAGCGGAATGACAGAGCGCTAATGATAGCCAGTGACAATATTGGCCTGGTGAACCTAGTTGGGCACGTTGACATTAAACCAAACATGCTGAAATATTTTAGGCGGTGGTAGATAAATTTGCCATGTTGCCTGT
This sequence comes from Megalonaias nervosa, assembly GCA_016617855.1. NCBI lineage: Eukaryota > Metazoa > Mollusca > Bivalvia > Unionida > Unionidae > Megalonaias > Megalonaias nervosa. The sequence goes on from JAECUM010004462.1 coordinate 9,031, forward strand.
CGGGCTAACAAACCTGAGGTAACACCACGCGAGACATCTGCAGCATCAGCAAATTTTGCTAATTGATACTTTACCTTTCCAGTATCCGCTTGGGCTATAATAAGTCGACTCCGTTATTATTAATTATTGGCGATTAATTGCCAGCCAGGACTTAAGTCTGGGAGTTTAAACTCCTACCACTAACTTACCACTCATCGTCGATATTATCAGCCAATTGGCGAGCGATTCTCTTACAGAATGATTTTTTTTTTTTTTTTTACAGACTTCAACGTGTAAATCAACTTCAGGCGGCGATATGTCGTTGCAGCTCTTGATCCTTATATGCGATGTCATGGGCGTGGCATGCTTGATAAATAGCATTTATTGGATATTCTCCCGGTTTTGGCTAATATTTCTCGCCGAGTCTACGATCAAGTCTTGTGCCCGGTCCACAATAATTATAGCCCGGAAGACGTTTCTCACCAGGATACTTAGCCGTCTATGCGGTGAGTGAGTCGTATTTTTTAAATCTCGACGATATTTTTTTTCTATGTTCATGGTTGGCAATTTTCTCATTGTAGGCCTGAATATGAAGTGCTTAAATTTTAAATAATGCCAATTTGATCCTCGATATCAGAGTATTTTCTCAGATCCGCATGAAGTTTGTCAGTCTCCTCGGTTTGTTTTTGATAGTGTTATGCAGCTGTTGATGCTTTTCTTTGTAATGCTGGATGTAAAACACCAAGACTACAATCATACTCTGCAAAATGCTGTGCAGTTAAATTTAACGAGCATGGCACAGCAGGCCGCTGAACAAGTTCATGTTCGGAATTTTCAGGCGGGTATTTTATGTTAATCTTTGTCTTTTGGTTGCTAATAATTCTGTGCAACCTGTTAAAACCCATTTTATGTTTTTGTGCAACAGCAACGTTTGGTAACGTCACAAAATCCTTTTGGATTCGTACAATATCCTCTGGAGTTTTTATGATTCTGCGCGGCATGATTATTAAAGAAGGACAGAAAAAACATTGCAAAAAAATTATACCACCTGAGATTATTAAAGACTGATGATAAATTGTGAAAAAGTTTGGACAACAATGACGGCCCATAAAAATTTTAGACACCCATGAACAATTCTGGACAACAACGATGACACACAGCGATATCGAATATTTCCTCCCCTTTAGTGCCCCCATCCTTCAGGCTGGGTCTGGTCTTTAAGACCGGTTGACTTTTTGTAGAAAGTGTTGTTATAAAAATAGAGGTCTGCTTTTTGTGGACTGTACAATATAAATAAATGTTAATTACCATCATTAAATTAAAAGAAGAAATGAAAAAACACCAGAAGCATATTTTACCCCAAAAACTAATTCAGAATAAATATGTTATTAATAAACAGTGTCAAATGCCTTTAGGTTTGACAGTCAGGAAATAATGTGGGATATAAAACATAGGAAAAATAGTTGCCACATGTACAGTTGCTTGATACAGACTTGAACTGCTAATATGAATTCACACACACATTTTAGGCACTTTTAGTTACAACAAAAAAAGGCATCATTTATTTTGTTAACCAAATGCTGGTGCTGACCATGTGTAGAATATAGTTTCTTTGAGGTATGTCTGATTGGCAGTCCTTTCCACAAGTGCAATGATAAGAATTAACTGTTAATTAGTCCTGCTTGTTTACTCAAGTCTAACCTCAGTCAATATTTAGAGAAAACAGTGTTTAAAAGTGCTGCAAAAAGCTCCTGATTTAAGGTCCCAATCTCCCTATCTTTATATTCAGTCTCCCTACCTGGCTTTTGAAATGTTGACCCAGGTATGAGAATCTAATTTCTGTACAAAGATACTTTATATTTGTTATGTTGTTATTTAAAAAATGGTCATATTCTAGTCAACTATACATAGAAATGTATATTATTGGTTTAAAATAACAAGAAAAAGTAAAAATTATTGTTGAATAATGGTACGATGTGACCAAAGTCTTATTCCTTTATGTGGATCTTATAAATCTTAGCAAAAGTTCTTGGGAATATCATGTTAGTGGTCATTTTATGTGTTTGTGATTAGCCTTTTTGTCTTTATGTACACATTATCTTTATGTTCATGTGAGAGATTATATTTCATATAAACTTTCTTTTTTCTTGCAAAAAATTTTACCTAGGTAAAATTAAAAGCAATCCATTAAACAGATTAACTTTCTAGGGAGTCATGACAATGAAAACGATAAAGCGGCCAAGAGTTAGAATCTATTTTGTTCATAACATTTTGTATCGGCCAAGCTAATCAATTGCTCATGCTTACCATTTGCAGAACATGGGTCACAAGCACAATAATAAGGATTAACAGTTAATTAGTCAAACTGGCCTTCTTGGCTGTTTATTCAAGTCTAGCCTTTAGCTATTTTGCAGCTTGTCCACAGCTGACCAAAATATGAAAAGGGGGCATATCCTGTGTGAAAATAAGGCGCATCACAGTGAGAAAATCCATGTCCTTTGAGAATTCCATATTACTGGACCCAAACAATCAGTCAATATTTAGTGAAAACGACACTTAAAAACTGCTGCAAAAAAACCCTCCTGATTTTAGGTCATAATCTCCCTATTTTATGAATCAGTGTCCGTACTTCACTTTTGAAAAGTTGACACAGGTATGTGAATTTAATTATTTTTACAAAGATACTTTATATTTGTTTTGTTTTTATTTTAAAGATGGCCAAATTATAGTCTACTGTATTTAGAAATGTACTGAATTACTTTAAAATAACAAAAAAATATTGAACTGTTTCAGAATAATGTGAGGATGCATCTAAAGAAATTTTAGATCATATTCCTTTATGTGGATCTTATAAATTTTAGCTAAGTTCATGTGAATATCATGTTAGTGGCCATTGTATGTGTTTGTGATCAGGCTTTTTGTCTTCATGTACACATAATCATTATCATTATCTTTATGTTCTCTTCATACATGTATTTTCTATTTCATATAAACTTCTTTCTTTTTCTTGCAAAGAATTTTATCTACTAAAATTAAAATCAATAATTTAACAGATTAACCTTAGCAAGTCTGAAATGAAAGCAACTAAAATTATAATATACATGCTCAACTTAAAACCAAAACAGGACACTCTTTATCTCCAACTTCTGATTTGAATGGTTTATCTGCAGTGTACCTTCAAACAACCACTCCAAACTTTATGTTCTTCCTTGAACTAAAAAGTTTTAAATTACCACTATTATTAAACATTGTACCATAAACTTCACATGTGAATGATTTATCTACAGTACACCATCCAGTGGCTCCTCAAGTGGCTACTGGGCCCAAACATTTCATCACAAACTTCATGATTAAATGGCTAATGTTTCATATGTATTGTTATGTCCACTTTGCATTTAAACATTGTATCAAAGATACATTACAATAGTTTATCTCCAGTATGTATCCTCATGTGAACATTAAAATTACTACTATGTCTATATATTTTATCACAAACTTCACATTTGATTGGTTTGTCTCCAGTATGTATCCTCTTGTGGATCTTCAAGTCACTACTAGAGCCAAACAGTTTATCACAAGCTTCACATTTGAATGGTTTATCTCCAGTATGTATCATCATGTGCTTCTTTAATGCACAACTCTGCCTGAACAGTTTATTGCAAACTTCACATTTAAGTGGTTTATCTCCAGAATGTATTCTCATGTGCCTCTTCAAACTACTACTTCCACTAAATGTTTCATCACAAACTTTACAATTTGAATGGTTTATCTCCAGTATGTATCCTCATGTGGCACTTTAAATGACTACTGTCTGCAAACATTTTATCACAAACTTCACATCTGATCGGCTTATCTCCAGTATGTAACATCATATGCTTCTTCAAATTAGTTTTCTCGATAAACATTTTATCACAACCTTCACATCTGAATGGTTTATCTCCAGAATGTATCCTCATGTGCTTCTTCAAATTACCACTTTCACTAAAAGTTTTAAGACAAGCTTCACATTTGAATGGTTTATCTCCAGTGTGTATCCTCATGTGATCCTTCAAATGACTACTTCGTCTAAACATTTTATCACAAAGTTTACATTTGAATGGTTTATCTCCAGTATGCATCCTCATGTGCACCTCCAAATGAGCTTTCTGGATAAACATTTTATCACATACTTTACATTTGAATGGTTTATCTCCGGTATGTATTCTCATGTGGACCTTCAAATATCTAAGGTGCATAAAAAATTTTATCACAAACTTCACATTTGAATGGTTTATCTCCAGTATGAATCATCATGTGGCTCTTTAAATTAACACTACTACTAAACAGTTTATCACAAACTTCACATCTGTATGGTTTATCTCCAGAATGTATCCTCATATGTTGTTTCAAATTACCACTTTCACTAAATGTTTTAAGACAAGCTTTACATTTGAATGGTTTATCTCCAGAGTGTATCCGCATGTGTCTCTTCAATTGACAACTTCGTCTAAACATTTTATCACAAACTTCACATTTGAATGGTTTATCTCCAGTATGTATCCTCATGTGCACCTCCAAATGATTTCTCTGGATAAACATTTTATCACATACTTTACATTTGAATGGTTTATCTCCAGTATGTATTCTCATGTGGACCTTCAAATAACTAAGGTGCATAAACATTTTATCACAAACTTCACATTTGAATGGTTTATCTCCAGTATGAATCATCATGTGGCTCTTTAAATTAACACTACTACCAAACAGTTTATCACAAACTTCACATCTGTATGGTTTATCTCCAGAATGTATCCTCATGTGTTGTTTCAAATTACCACTTTCACTAAATGTTTTAAGACAAGCTTTACATTTGAATGGTTTATCTCCAGAGTGTATCCGCATGTGTCTCTTCAAATGACAACTTTGCCTAAACATTTTATCACAAACTTCACATTTGAATGGTTTATCTCCAGTATGTATCTTCATGTGCTCCTCCAAATAAGCTTTCTGGATAAACATTTTATCACATACTTTACATTTGAATGGTTTATCTCCGGTATGTATTCTCATGTGGACCTTCAAATAACTAAGGTGCATAAACATTTTATCACAAACTTCACATTTGAATGGTTTATCTCCAGTATGTAACCTCATGTGGACCTCCAAAGAAGATTTCTGGATAAACATTTTATTACACACTTCACATTTGAATGGTTTATCTCCATTATGTATCCTCATGTGATATTTTAAACGTCTACTATAGTGAAACGTTTTTTCACATGCTTCACATTTGAATGGTTTATCTCCATTATATGTGTTCATGTTACTCTTCAAATTAATATTTCGTCCAGTCATAGTATACAAGCTCAGTCGGCACTAGAGGACAGGGACTATCTTGACTTTACGATTTAATTAACGTCGCTTTCGTCCATACGGGCATGCGCGAAGGAGGGTTATCTAACTAACTAACTAACTTTGAATTAAGGTCGCATTCGTTCTTTCGGAAATGCGCGACCAAAGGGCTATCTAACTAACTAACTATTTGAATTATACTGGCGTGCGCACACAAGTGCATGTGCCAGTTGTTAATTCCTGCACCGCAGGATGTTAATTTTCCTTGAGGAACGGAATTGTGCCACATTCCCCAGGCGTTAATGCACTCAAGGAGTGCTGTTAATTTTGCCGTCAGGTAGCAGAACAATAAGTTCCATAGCTACCTGGATGTTAGGCCTACATGAGTGGGGATAGTCCCAGCACACACTCATGTTATTCAGTCTAGCTCAAGCATAGGGTGAGTGGGAGTAATGCCATCGCTCACTCACGTTTTGGTTGTTTGGTGAGTTTTTATTGTTTGCGCGCATTGCACGCTCATTTGTGGCAGAGGGTGGGGAGGTCCAGGAAGAGGTAAAGGCTACTCCAAGCCTCGGCATGGTATCCAGGGCTGCCTCCAGGGTGTTGGTCCGCTTGTCTTATGAGAAAAAAATTTTGTGGGACTCTGTGCTGTTTTTGTTACAGTAGAGATAAGATGTGTTAGAGAACCTTGGGTGACAGTCAGTTGGTTACCCGTATTTTGTCACTTTGTGTGACTGGCCCTGATAGTCCTGGGCTTAGACCACCTTATATGCGATAATTTTGGGGTCTTACTGGGTGTGCCTGTTTTTTAGGGGCCGTTTGGTCTAGGATTTTAGCCTTAGTTGTTTAGGGTCGATTTCTTGACTTAGAGTAATTTTTTTGCCGCCTTGTGCAGCGGGACCTGATGGTCATTGGATTTTTGACCACCTTATATTGTCTATTTGGGGTCATATTGTATTTCCCTAGTCTGTTTATGCTACCACCTTGTGTTGTGGACCCTGTGTGTCCCGATGTTATACTCTAATTTTAATGGGGAGACTGTCACCGTTTGGTGTGGAGGGATTGCTGTAAGAGGGTTAGTTAGAGTAAAAGACTATAGAGAGTTATATAAGTGGGAGAGAGTAGGGTTTAATAGATTTTTTTATTTTTTATTTATTGATTTTTATATATATATATATATATATATATATATATATATATATATATATATATATATATATATATATATTAGGTTTTTATGTATTTGTTTGGTTAATATTAGTTAATAGTTTCGTTTAATTGACAGTTCTTCTTACGGCTATTTATTTTGATTGAAGGAGGTAGGAGTCTTTGCTGAGTAATCAGGTCCCTGTTTTGACATATCAAGGACCCTACCCCTTGTATTGAGTCGTTGGTTTTCATGATTAGCGGGTTTTTTATGCGTGTGGCTTTATTTTTGGTTGGACAGGCGTCTATGCTGACTAATCAGGTCCCTGTCGACATATCATAGACACCTATCCAGTGTTAATGCCACCCGCACTATATGTTTATTCGTCTGGGGGAGTAGTACCTATTAGTATGTTTTGATTGTGTATTTAGATTTTAAATTTTAACATTTTTATTGAATTGTCCGGCTATTTATTTTATTGGAGGGGGTAGGTGTCCTTGCTGAATAATCAGGTCCCTGCTAGACGTATCAAGGACTCTACCCTATAATATGAGCCGTTTGTTTACCTACTGGGTTTATTTATGTTGTCTATGTACCTAAAGATTTTTGATTTTTGATTTGTCATTTAGATTTTCCTCTACAGGGACAGGGAGCTTAAGTATCAAGTATGTATGAATATTCATGAGTTTGGGCTCAACGATTTTGACTGGTACACTAACGTTAAATTCGCCGATAGCTGGTACCTAAACTTCATCCCACATACCGCATTCTGCTTCGGCTGTTAGAGAGGGAAATTTTCAACCCGACGTACATAAATATTACTTCTCTTTCTGTTCTTAATGGCTTTACAGACTCTTTCTGTTCTTAATGGCTTTGCAAACGTTACTTAGCAATATCTTTCTTTATCTTGACTGGGTCAATGATGTTTTAGTATCCGATTGTAACAATCTTTACTGTGTGCTTCGCAAGTTAGATCATGATCACCATCATCAGTCCCGTAGTCTAGTAGACCGTTGGGGCACCGCACAGAATGGAACAACCAGCTTCCTCCATTCTTCTCGATTTTCCGTCTTTCTCAGTGAGTCGCTCAGTGTCAAGCCTATCCACTCTCGAATGTTGTCTTACCACCTCTTTCTCTATCTGCCTCTCTTTCTTCTTCCTTGTACAGTGCCTTGCAGGATTGTCTTGGCAAGTCCTGATGATCGTGAGACATGCCCATACCACTGCAGTTTACGTTTTTTCACTGTGGTCATGACGTCTTCGTTAGGCCCAATGGCTTGTCTGATCCTTTGCCGTATTTCTTCATTGGTGACACGCTCTTTGTATGAGACGCCGAGGATCTTTCGGAAGCATCTCATCTCTGTGGCCTGTAACCTTTTCTCTAAGTCAGCTGTTATTATCCATGATTCACAGGCATAGAGGAATATGGAGATCACCAGTGAGTGCATGAGTCTGACCTTTGAACTGAGTGTGATGTTCTTGTCGTTCCAGATGGGTTTCAGTTTCGTCAGCGCTGCTAATGTCTGCGCAATCCTGGAGAGTACTTCAGGCTTCGATCCTTCATCTGTTACATTTGCCCCCAAATGCTTGAAGCTTTGAACTGTTTCTAGCTTCGTACCTTGGACCCTGATGTCATTGCTGATGCCCTTGGTGTTGTTGGTCATCATTTTCGTCTTCTCTGCACAGATTTCCATGCCGTAGGCTGCAGAGGTTTTGTCGAGGCTCTCTACTAAGCTAGCTAGTTCTTGCTCATTTCCTGCTAGTCCATCAATGTCGTCGGCAAAACGTAAGCTGGTGACTGTTCTGCCTCCAATGCTGACTGACCCTTCATGCTTTTCAAGCGCGTCAGCCATGATTCTCTCCAGAAAGATGTTGAATAGTGTGGGAGAGAGCAGACAGCCTTCTCTGACTCCGACTGTCGTTCTGAACCAGTCCCCTATGCTGCCGTTGAAGTATACTGCACTGGTGGCCTTGTCATAGAGGTGCTCTATTACTGTGATGAGGTTGGCTTTGATGTTGTACAGTCTCATGGTCGCCCACAACGCTGCATGCCATACCCTGTCAATGCCTTCTTGAAATCCACAAAGACGTGGTACAGATTTTGCTGATGTTGGAGGTATTTCTCACACAATATCCTGAGGTTGAAAATCTGCTCTGCTGTGCTGAGCCCTGCTCTGAAACATGCCTGCTCCTCGGCAATGATCTTTTCAGCCTGTGGCTTTAGTCTGTTCAGCAGTATCCTCAACATGACTTTGCTTGGATGGCTTATAAGACTGATTGTACGGTGGTTTTGACACTGTTGCAAGTTGCCGTTCTTGGGGAGGGTGATGATCAATGATTGGGACCACGGCGATGGCCATACTCCTGTTTGCCAGACCTTGTTGCATATGTTTGTGAGGTAGCTAATCATTGCTTATCTCCCTGTTTGGACTAGTTCTGCTGGGATGTTGTCCACTCCTGTTGACTTCCTCTTTTCCAGCGATCTCACTGCTGCTTCTACTTCTTCACGTTGGATTGGTTGGTTGTCCTTGTTAGTTGCTGGAGGGACTGTCAGTACCTCTGGATCTATTGTGGCCCGGTGGTTATAAAGTTCTGTGCAGTACTCTGTCCATCTTTTCAGAATGTCTTTTTCTTCTGTGAGGCAGTTTCCGGCTTTGTCCTGTAAAGAGGTAACTCGCCGTTCGTTTGTGCTTGTTAGATCTTGGACCAGTTGGTAAGCTTCCTTGCTGTTGTTCCTTTTCAAGTTCCCCTAAATGTCTTTGGTCTGTTCTTCTATCCAGTTCTCTTTTGCTTTTTTCATGCTTTTCTTGACTTCCCGGTTGACTGCCTTGTACAGCTCTGCCCCATCTGTATCGTTCTTTTTATTTTTCAGCTCCCTCCTATTGTCACACAGGTTCAGGACCTCAGCTGTGACCTAGGGCTTCTTAACTGGGCGATGTCTACCAAGGATCTCGCTGGCTGTTTCGGTCATTGCTGTATTAAAGGTGGTGATCAACGTTTCCACGTCTGTATCGTCAGCTTCGAGGATGGTGAGCAGTGCAAATTTCTGACCAATCATTGCCGGAAGGCTTCTGCTACTTCGGGATACTTCAATTTCTCGAGATCAACGTTATTCTTGTGTGGCTCTCTTTCTTGGTTTTCTTTAGATGTCGCTTGAAGGTCATCATCACCAAACCATAGTTACTTCCAATGTCCGCTCCGGGAAACCTTCGAGTCTTGGCGATGTTTACACTTGCCTGTACTCCCCTCTTCACCATGACATAGTTGAACATCCTAGGACTCTGTGAGATACGATGGAAGAACATTGGAGAAACAACTACTTTGGAAGGCCACAAACTGTACTTCAGTGGCAGAAAGGACACACATGAGCAGGTAGTTGGGCTCCTTGTCCACAAGGACAGCGTGAATACTATCATGGGATGTTGGCAGGTCTCCAGCCGACACATCACCATCCGCCTCAGGGCAACCGCATTCAACATCACCATCAAACAGGCATACGCCCCAACATCAGACTATGATGACGCAGATGTGGAAGACATCTATGACCAGCTACAAGAAGTTGTGGATAGAACACCGAAGAAAGACATTCTGGTTGTGCAAGGCGATTGGAATGCCAAGATAGGCGAGGACGCTTGCGTGAACTGGAAGGAACATGTCGGCGCTGCTGCAATGCACAGACCAACGAGAGAGGCCTGAGGCTCCTGGAATTCGCTAGCTACAACAACCTTATGCTGGCAAACACATTCGGAGACCATCTCAGTCAGATCGACTACATCATGGCGAAGTTAGATAGGGAAATTAAATAAACATTACCTTTCTTTCTGTTCTTAATTGTTTATTTATTTTTCTAATATGAAATTGTGCGGTCTGTTTCAGATTTCATGACAGTTGCCGTTTCAATTTCTCACCAATCAAACTCTCAAAACATATTATCATATATCTCTGATTTAACTGTAAAAACTTAAACTTTTTAAGCAGTTTCACAGAATGACTTTCTCCGTTATCAGGACAGCTGACGTTTCAATTTCCCAATAAAATCTAACTCGACAAAACATATTTTCTCATATAGCTGATTAAATTTAAAAAAAAACTAACTTTTTAAAGAGTTTCACAGAATTACTTTTTCCCTTTAACAACTATATCTAACAGAGCATGCAGAATACATTACTATAAAATGTAGTATATAGCAAGGCCCCGGCCTCTAATCACCATAAAAGATACATTTTTGTGTCATGTTATGAAACAATTGGCAGTCTCTTATGTGAAACAGGACCAAAAGAATACGATTCCGTAGATATTCACCCTTTTAATTTCGTTTTAAAGAAAAATAAGCATGATCTTTTTCGGTCATCGAGTCAAAGTAATGTAGTATGTATATATATCCTTATTCATTGAAGGACTTAAGGTAGGCTGCTTTAAAAGAGACGTTAGGGTGGCGCATTATTTTTGTACCTTAGAGAACATTTATGATACAACATTATATATTCTTTGCGATAGGACTGCACTAATTACGGGACAATGAGGTTGCAACAGAATATGCATACTGTTTGTCTATGAGTCCACGTTATTTGCAGTAACCTAGGATGATTGTTAATATTAATAATATTAATATATGCTTCTTCATTGAGTACAATAAAAATAGAAGTCGTAATATAGGATACTGAACTTGAGGCCTAGCGCTTTCTGAGGGTCCTAGGCAGATACAAACAATTACGATAGGAATTAGTAGATATAGATTCGTATTCATCAGCTATAGATAGAGGACAACTACATAAAGTAGGATGCTTTGAAGCACGTCTAACGTTGGCGCATCATTTCTAATCATGGAACACATTTGTGATTCATATATACCCAACTTCTTTGCCATATTATCAGTATATTTAGACGGCAAGGACCTGAGGCACGCCGCCATAGAATAATCATAAGGTATGTGTACAGGTCATGTACATTGACCTAGTATCAGTATTAATACAAATGGGTGCTTATTCGTTGAGTACCGTTACAGGACAAGGACCTAAGGTAGGATGTTTTAGTATAGACGTAACATTTGCGCATAATTTCGAACCATGGAAAGCATTCATGATCGAAACATACATAACTTTTTTGCAAACGTATCAGTATAAACTCGTAACTGTGAGTAATTTCAAATCATGTATAAGGACCTTGGATAAGTATTAAAATAAATAGATGCTTATTCATTGAGAAGTGGTAAAGGACAAGGACCGAAGGTAAAATGCTACTATAGGCCAAAAGCTTTCTTAATAGTCATAGTCATGTGCAGTGACCTAGGTTCAATATTAATAGAAATATATCATTCTGCATTTTTAATTGACAAGGACCTCAGTTTGGTTGCTTTTAGAATGAACCTAACGTTGGCGCAGCATTTCTAACCATGAAGAGCACTTTTGATAAAAACATACATAACTTCTTTGCGATTGTTTCAGTATATCTAGAGAACAAGGACCTAGCTAAGGTCGCTATAGAATAGGCAAAATGATTGAGTATAACTCCAAGTCATGTACTGGGGCCTATACAAATATTAATGGCAATATATGATTATTATTTCAATACCGACAGAGGACAGGGACCTAAGGTAGGCCTAACATGGGAGCAGCATTTGGTATAATAGTTATATACATAGCTTATGTGCAGTAGTATCAGTATAATTGGAGGACAAGGACCTGATGGAGTTTGCTAAAGAATAATCATAATGCTTGTGTATGAGTCAGCTCATATACAGGACCTACGATATATATTAATAGAAATGTTTGATTATTCACTGAGTACAGGTAGAAGACATGGACACAAGGTAGGCTGCTTTAGAACAGGTCTAAGGTAAGTGCATAATTTAGAAACATGGAAAGTGTTTATCATAGATACATGCATAAATTCTTTGATATTGTATAAGTGTATTTAGAGGACATGGACCTGAAGAATGATGCTATAGATTAGGCGTAAGTTTTATGTATAATTTCAAGTCATGGATAAGAACCTGGGATATTTTACATTAAATATGTGTTTATTCATTGAATAACGGTAGAGGACAAGGACCAAATGTAGGATGCTATGCTATAAACCTTACGTGTTTCTGAGTCAAAGTCATGTACACGGATATAGTATAACTATTAACGGAAATGTGGTTATTCATTCAGTACTAAGACAGGACAAGAACCTAACGTTAGCTTCTTTATAATGGACCTAACATTGGCGCATCATTCGCACCATGAAAAGCATTTATTATACATAACTTCTTTGCAATGTTATCAGTATATTTAGAGGACACGGAACTAATGGGGTTACTACAGTATTTAACGGGCGAAATGACCGTGTACGAGTACAAGTCATATATAGGGACCTAGATTAGTCATTAATAGAACCATACGAATATTCATTGAGTACAAACAGAGGCCAATGACCTCAGGTCCGATGCTATATTATATCTGTAACGCTTTTCAAAGAGTCCAAGACATGTACAGTGACCTAGGATAAAGATTAATATCAATATATGGTTATTCGTTCGGTACCGATAGAGGACAGGGACCTAAGGTAGGTCTAACGTGGTTGCAGCATATCCAACGATGGAAAACATTTCTAATAGATGCTATCAGAATATTGATAGGACAAGGGCCTGAGGGAGGATGCTATACTGTAGGTACAACGCTTTTTAAGCAGTTCGAGTCATGTACAGGGACCTAGGAGCCATATTAATAGAAATATAAGGTCTCACCGACTAAGGTGCATATCATTCAGCGTTCAGGGTTGTTATCGCCGGGGCCGGATGTGGGAGACAAGCACCCACTTCCCTTGGAAATCCCCCAATGGCTTGCGTCTGAGAGAGCCTCTGACAACCAAATCCAGCTCCAGGCCTTCACGAGTGGCTTAACTACCAAACCCGGCGGAATCTGTTTAAACTGACTGGAAAAGGGATGACAGGCGAGTTTCTGGCGCCTCAAAACCAGATGCTTCGGGCAGATGGGGCCTGTTAACCTTGGGTGGTCGCCCGTCTAAGAGAAGGTAAACTCCGACTTCAAACCTTCGCTGCCTTGCGACTATATCCATTCATGGGAAAGGCTAAGGGAGTAAACCCCAACAGAAAATCCGGAGACGGAGTCCCTAAGGCGACTTGGCATTGCTTTCAGTGTTATCTCGGCAACTCCTGCGACGTCGCTGGTGCCATGACGTATCGGCTTGTCTTTTCCCTTGGATCCATCAGCTGCGTGGAGACGGGGAGTCAGTTGCATGGGCAACAGCTGATTCTCCATATCACCCTGCCCAGGCTTGCGCCCTAGAGAAGGACACTCCAGCTTCGCCTCACAGCGTCGACACAACACGGGAAGCAACAGTTACCGGTTATAAGTCACCACTCGATTGGCGTAGAGTCAGACGCCAGGGGTTGCTTCCGACGGTGGGAGAGATCAACAGGTCTCATTGGACAGCTATCGCCCTCCTCAAAGCTGGGCAGCCCCAAGCCAATAAGGTGCCGTCCCGCCACAGTTCGCCTGCCTTGCTGGGTGCGTAGGGCTTAAGGTACGCGAGTACCTGACAAGCGGACTGCAACTACTGCACCAAGAAACAACAAAAGAAAAGCAACAAGGAAATGAACAATCCTCAAGCTAGGTACCTGGAATGTCCGGACCATGCTGACTGGGTTTTCAAATGATCTCCAGGCAATCAGTGATGTTCGAAAGACTTCAGTCATCAACGACGAACTTGCAAGACTCCATGTCGACATCGCCTCACTACAGGAGACACGGCTACCAGATTACGGGTCCCTCAGAGAAAAGAACTACACGTTCTTCTGGCAAGGAAAGAGCACCGACGAAGCCAGTGAGTATGGTGTTGGATTGGCTGTCAGGAACTATCTGCTTGGGATGATAGAACCCTGTCAACAAGGAAATGAAAGACTACTATCTCTCCGCCTCCACACCACAACCGGGCCAGTCAACCTGATCAGCGTTTACGCTCCCACACTCAGCACCACCACAGATATCAAGGATGCGTTTTACAACGAGCTTGACTCACTCATCGACAAAATTCCCAAGAAAGAGAACTTGATATTACTGGGCGACTTCAACACTAGGGTGGGTGCCGATCATGACTCCTGGCCTTTGTGTCTTGGCAAGTTTGGCATTGGGAAGATAAATGAAAACGGGCAGCGACTATTAGAGATGTGCTCGTACCACGACCTCAGCATCACCAATTCATTCTTTCAGACGAAGCCACAGCACAAATTGTCTTGGAGGCATCCCCGGTCCAAACACTGGCACCAGCTGGACTTGGTCATCACGAGACGGTCTGCCGTAAAGGGTGTGCTTCTTACTCGTACATTCCACAGCGCTGACTGCGACACCGATCACTCGCTAGTTTACTGTAAAACGAAGCTTCAGCCAGAGAAGATCCACCACTTTAGGCAAGCGGGTATACCACGCATTGATGTGAGCAAGACGTCATATCCAGACAAGGCTGAGGAATTCACTTACACCCTCTCCAAGGCGTTCAGTTCAGAACCTCCCTACGGCAGTGCCAAAGAGAGATGGGACCACATCAGAGATACTGTGTACAGCACAGCCACAAGGATGTTTGGTAAGAAGCAGACAACGAACAACGACTGGTTTGAGGCCAACTTCGCCACACTCATGCCAGCCATTGAAGATCGTCGCACTGCCCACCTGGAATACAAGCGTTCCCCCTGCCAGAGGACACTACAGGTATACAGGTCTACCAGAAGCAAAGTGAAGAGGTTAGCACGGCAGTGCGCCAATGAATACTGGCTTCAGCTCTGTCAGAGCATCCAGTCAGCAGTAGATATCGGAAACATCAGAGGCATGTACGATGGCATAAAGAAAGCAATGGGTCCCACGACGAAAGTGACAGCACCACTGAAGTCTTCCGCAGGCGATACCATCCACGACAAAGGCAAGCAGATGGAGCGCTGGGTGGACCACTACTCTGAACTGTACTCCAGAGAGAACCACGTGACCAACGATGCCCTCATCGCCATTGAAAACCTCCCTTTTATGACCGAACTGGATGAGAAACCTACTGCGGAAGAACTAAAGAAGGCATTAGAGAAACTGACCTCAGGTAAAGCCCCAGGGAAGGATGGCATCCCAGCAGAAGTCATCAAGTGCGGCGGAAGCGTGCTGTTCACGCACCTGTACGACCTCCTCTGCCAGTGCAGGGATGAAGGTGCAGTACCTCAGGACATGAGAGACGCCAACATCGTAACCCTGTACAAGAACAAGGGCGACAGAAGCGACTGCAACAACTACAGGGGCATATCCCTTCTCAGCATCGTGGGTAAAGTCTTCGCACGAGTCATCCTGAATAGGCTGCAGACGCTTGCTGACAGAGTGTATCCAGAGTCTCAGTGCGGGTTCCGCGCAGAGAGGTCCACAATCGACATGATCTTCTCCATCAGGCAACTGCAAGAGAAGTGCAGAGAACAACACAGACCCTTCTTCCTGGCCTTTATAGACCTCACCAAGGCATTCGATCTTGTCAGCAGAGACGGACTCTTCAAAATCCTGACGAAGATTGGATGCCCTCCAAAGCTGCTAAGCATGGTCCTGTCCTTCCATGACAACATGAAAGGCACAGTGCAGTATGATGGCTCATCGTCCGACCCCTTCAACGTCCACAGCGGAGTGAAACAAGGCTGTGCCCTTGCCCCCACGCTCTTCGGCATCTTCTTCGCTGTTCTGCTTAAGTATGCTTTCGGGACGTCCACAGAAGGGATCTACCTGCACACGCGATCATACGGCAGACTGTTCAACCTGGCGTGACTGAAGGCAAAGAGCAAAGTAAGAGAAGCAACCATTAGGGACATGCTCTTTGCAGATGATGTTGCTCTAGCCACTCACACAGAAGCTGAACTACAACGCCTGATGGACCGCTTTGCTAAAGCATGCGATGAGTTCGGGTTGACCATCAGCCTAAAGAAAACCAACGTGATGGCTCAGGACGAGGATCCTCCCAGCATCGTCATCAACAACTACAAACTAGAAGTAGTCAGTCAGTTCACGTACCTCGGCTCTACCATCACCAACAACCTCTCACTCGATGCCGAGCTCAACAAGCGGATTGGAAAGGCGTCAACAACTCTCTCTAGGTTGTCGCAGACAGTGTGGAACAACAGCATGCTGACCCTGAACACTAAGATCTCCGTGTACCGTGCCTGTGTACTAAGCACCCTCCTGTACGCCAGCGAAACCTGGACCCTGTATGCCTCACAGGAGAAAAGACTGAGCGCCTTTCACATGCGATGCCTCCGACGCATACTCAGGATCACCTGGAGCGATCGAGTGACAAACAACGAGGTGCTTGAACGTGCCAAGATTCTCAGCATGGTCACACTCCTCTGCCAACGTCGCATCAGATAGATGGGCCATGTACGTCGTATGGATGACGGACGGATCCCCAAAGACCTTCTTTATCCGAAGCTTGCCTCTGGCAGAAGATCGATCGGACGGCCACATCTCCGCTTCAAGGATGTCTGCAAGCGCGACATGAAAGCCCTTGAGATCGATGTCAACACCTGGGAAGAGCTTGCTCTAGACAAGTCCAGCTGGCGACGTGCTCTGATCACTGGTCTGAAAGCCGGCGAGGACAAGCTACGACTGCCCGCTGATGAAAAACGATTTCAAAGGAAGAGGAAGCAGCTCCAACCCACACCAGACTTAACCTTCAAGTGCAGCAACTGCAGCAAGGATTGCCACTCCCGTGTGGGGCTCCATAGCCACAGAAGACGCTGCACAACTAACAACCGGGACACCTCTCATGGGCGCATTTCCATCGTCTCTCGAGACTAACGGATGCCAACGACGGTGGGGTATATTCTTGCCGGTTATATTGGAGTTCCAAATTCAGTTATGCACTGCCTAATGCTATATCAGCAGATATAATTTTGGACTATATGTGTGAGTGCTGTCTACATAACAAACTTTGAAACCCAAAGTTTTAAGAATATTTTATTTGTTTATGTCCATCCTTTATTTTAGATATCGCCTTAAATTTTTGTATATCTCTTAAACATATGCATCATCTTTAATATTAATTTTTTACTCAGTACTACACGTTTAATTTTATTTGGAAGTTCGTTGGATTATTCTTGTGTCCTCTTTATAAAATGTACTTAAGTATATATACGGATATTCACCATTAGTCGCTTTATCATGTTTTTTGTACAAAGATGTAAAACAGATTTTAACAGTCCTAACTTTGAATAGGCAGCAAATGGCCATTGTTGTACAGTCGTGCCGTTAAGGCCTGCCCGTTCACACAAGCAAACTTTCCAACGATTTGTGTTTCTTATTGTCCTTGCGTTAGTGTCTGAATGAAAGATTATGTTAAGACGAAATCTCCCAAACAAGTTGAATGTGCACAGTATCACGTGAACTCTTATTACTTATTTTCTCTTATTACTTGCTGTCTGAAATTTGTATAATATTTTATTACAATTCTTATTTAAATACCTCATTATCATATTTCAGTGTTTGCAATATTGTGCTTTCATTATTTGTGTCAGCTATATTATAACAATAAATACTGTTAATGAGTAGAGAGCTCGAAATAAGCTTATGCTTGTTGCTTAATCCTCCAAGCTCTTGTTCAAGTTGATGTGAATTCTAACATGACATTTTTAGTAAATAAATATAGCGCAGACCGAATTGGTTGACATGAAACACATTATAGGAGTGTGCCACGGCTGTGATAGTATCAGCACTGTCAAATACGACGTAGTTTTGTATCGCTTGCGTTATAGGACACACCTACCTAGTCATGCTTACCTGTTGATGGGTGAGTATCAGTTTTATTGTCTCTCTCTCTCTCTCTCTCTCTCTCTCTCTCTCTCTATATATATATATATATATATATATATCCTTAAATGTAATATCACTGTCTAATAATTTACAAGACGATACGTTAGATCATATAAAGGACACTGTATAGATATTGCATCGGAGGTTTCTAGGAAAGGAATGTCTTTACGAATACATGAATTCTTTCGAAAGAAATCATGAAACTAGAATACAACCAAATGAATGCTTCATTAGCAGATGAGAATATAAATCAAGAAGGCAACAACAATTTTAAAGAAATGTGGAATTATTTCAAGTTTGCTTCCCTTGGAGTTCTGATAAACTACTACTTGGAGATCTATGCGACAACTAAGTTGTCGTCTTTGGGGGTGTGCACAACAGCTAAGTTGTAAAGTATGCTTTAATCCAGAAGACTTGAAGTAAACCTAATTACTATTTTACGGTTCCAGGACTAGTAAATAAAGATTCACCGAAGATAATTAAGATTATAATAGGTACGTTATCTGTAACAGACAACTATATTGATTGAAAACATCTATGATATCTAACATATATGCAAAGTCTGACAACGAATACTTTGGTAATATGAATGATGCTTTAAAGAATGTTGATGTCGTTGATAAAAATATAAACCATAAACGAACATCAAGCATACATATTGTTAAGATCTAAGGGTTTAAACTAAGTGTTAAAAATAAGCAAAACCAACAAGTTTTGTATAATTTAAAATATAAATTTATTTCCATAAATACGAAGTTATAGAATTGAAAATAACTTACAGTAATGATAACTGTAATGTACGGATCTTCCAACAAAACAGATTAATCACTATCTTATTAAAATAAATGTCCTTGATATGAATTCACGGTAATCCCAATACAGCTGTTAATCTAAATGTCCTTGAATGTTTCACATTAAATCCGTACAGTTATTATGTACACAAATAGTATTTACATGAATCAATGTTAGAGTATTGCAGTTCCAATTAATGAGTATGCTAAGTAAATGCATCAATGCCCTTAATAACTCTTATAAGACCAGTTTTACTTTTATGAATGAATGATTACCGCACAATAATCCAATCATGTACAAATTTAACAATCAAAAACAGCAATGAAATAAAAGTATTTGGATCAATCATTCTTGTTATTGAAAGTCAATTTTTCCAGTTCTATCCAATCAATAAATAGTCCAGTTACCTTCCTCCAGATACGCATAATCCACATTAGCAAGAAATTGTGCCATTGTCAGAAGACACGAGGTTTACTTGTTCTATTATTTCTACTCACTTTGAAGCTTATGAACGACATCGTCCTACGCACTACACATGACGAAACTAACAGTACAAACCCATTCAAAGGATATTAGCATTAAAAATATCATTAACTAAATAATCTTTACATAAACTGTTGTTAAGAAAATAGTATACATGATATACATAATACCACCCCTCATAAAAGAAAAGAAAGATTTATGTCACATAACATTCTTTCGCATATTAATCAAACATACACATAATTAAAATCGCATAGGAATATTAATGCAACAACATGTATACAAGATAATGCAATATAGTACTTCTATATTAGTGACAGTGCGTCAGCAATGTTTCCTTTTCCTTGATTTGCCTAACATCAATATTGTATGACGGTGACATCCAAACTCTATCTTAACAATGTTTAATGATGTTCAATTTATTAATACAGGGGTTGTGATCGGCAAACCCAACAATAGGAGACGGATCGGAAATATCATTCACATCAGAGAGTTGTTTGGCCAGTATTAAAAGAAACCATTTCTTCTCAACCATACAATAATGTCTCTGATGCTTATTTAATTTTCTTGGAAAATAGCATACTGGATGATATAAACCATTAATGTATTTTGGTATATATACTCCACCATCTACCTTATCTCCATCTAGATCATTACTTAGTAATAACTGAACAGTCTCAATGGGCAAAGAGATCACAGGTTATATGATCACCGGTCCTGAGACAAATTCTGATGACAAATTAACACGATGGAAATCAATGGTTCTGAAACTAAGCCTCGTCAAATATTTACACAATAGACAGGTACATTTCCAATTCGCAATCTACTCCCTGAACAAGAACACTTTCACTGGAAGAAGACTTCTCAGAAAAAGAACTAAGTACTTGACAATAAAAGACTCTCAGAAACTCTTTTGTCTCTATGCATCATAAAAGGAATGGACTAGACATACTCACTAACAAGTGAAACAAAAACGTTGGACACGAATAGTTCGTAATTCCCCACAATAAAATCAAGCTGGAGTTGGCAGACCCCAACACATACATTTCTTTCAATACATGACCGTTATCCTGGCCTCTTAGAACGCCATTTGGAACAGCTCTATCTTTATTTTGTTTCCTAAATGTCAAACAATAGCAATAAAAAGTAACGTGCCCGTTCTTCTTACAATAAGTGCACGTTGGAAGAGACAAAGATTTCTGGTCAATCTTATAAAAATTTGATTCTTAACAGTTGTACCAGCTTGAGACATGAAAGCACTGGCATGAGATTGAAATGGATTTTTAAGAAAAATATCCTGGAAGATTTATTTACAAACATAACCTTGTGAGTCAAAGAATAGTCATCAGCTATACTAGCCGCCTTCTCTAAAGTATCAACCAGCTTCTAATTAAGGTGTGTTCTCACGTCATTATTGACACAATTCTTGAACACTTCAATCAATATGAGTTTCCATAATATCTGTCAACTTTCTTGGCTGTAAACCATCTATTAATTTTTTCCATGCAAATTTAAGATGAATCTGAGTAGTTTCTTTTCTACAGTTTTTAAGCCTTGGAAGATAGGCTTCGGGTATTAACATATAAGCCTTCAATGTACATTCTCTGACCAAATCATAATTTCTCACTTTGTTATGAGTGAAGCGTAGACTACACTAGCCATGCTAGTAAGCACACTTTCTAAGCACCCAGTCCAGTGCTCTCTCGGCCATTTCGCATTTTCAACAATTTTCTCAAAATAAATAAAATATTTATCTACCTCCTTTTCGTTAAAAGAGGTTATCAAACAAATATGTTTGGCAGGTTCAAGACATGAGTCCGTGTATACATGAGAAGAGTGTGCATTATATGTCGGTACGAATTACTTTAATTTAAAGTGCTTTTTCATTTCGCTCTCATTCTTTTGCAGCTGCATATCCCTCTCTTCATTCTGCATTTCCATTCCTTCTTTCTACATTTGCATTTTTCTCTTCATATCGCATTTGTATTAGCCTCTCTTCCTTTTGTTTTTGCATTTTCATTTTCATTCTTTCCCGCTGAAGCTGAGTCTTCTAAACTCAGCTTCCGTCTCTTTCCTTAACTGGAATTCCCTTAATGTCCTATCCGAAGCTGATGGAGACTTCTTAATTAAACCAAAACACCTTTGTCACGACTACTCTTGTGCAACAAATAATCTATCACAATATTCTTCCTCTCTTGTTTCCTTAAACAAGCATCGCTTCAGAAACATCACAGTGCTTAGCAAAAGGAGTCCTGGATAGAAATACAATGCTACGAAATCGAAGACAGTCTGAAAAGAAACATCAGTAACCGGGCATATCATCTGGTGAAAGATCTCACAACCATGAAACGAGGGAAAGCTACCGCCATTCAAGACAAATCGGAAACATACCTCACAGAAGATCAAAGATCATCAAGAGATGGACAGAATACTGCTCAAAATTGTACAATACTAAGACACAATGAGATCCATTAGTACTCAACCGCTCTCAGAACAAAATAGATGACAACACCATTCTTGGCAAGTAGAGACTACAGCTGGGTCGAAAAGAAAGGAAAGTCAGTTGGAGTTAACAACATACCATGTAAAAGGAAGAAAAAAGATGATCACATCCCTAATAACAATCTGCAACAAGGTGTGACAGACAGGAGAATGGCACACCACATGGACTCTATCGTATGTCATCAAGCTCCCTTAGAAAGGAAACCTACAGCTATGCTGAAACCACAGAACCATCAGTCATGCTGAAGATAATTCCTAATAAACTAAAACCTCGAGCTTTGTGGATATGATTAACAAGTAAATTCTAAATAATACTGCAATATTGTTCTGCTTTCTTCGCTTTATTTTCTACTTGAAAAAGTCACAAGCACGAATGAACACGCATTGGCAATACCAAGCACAAACGTGAGACGCAATGATTGAAAATACCGTTCTGATCCTTGCAACAGTTATCTAGGAGAATATTCATATCATTTCGCAAAAGAATGGATGAGACCATGACGTATATCCTAGGGTATGCAGATATAGCATAGAAAAGCATATTGAGTCAAGGGCTATCGCATATCTATCAGAGACGTATAATTTTACAAGTCTCTCAAAATACAAGATTCGAGAAAATAGTGCAACTGATGGTTTTGGTAGGAAACTATGTGCTTCAGAGCCAATAATCCAAGACGAGGATGAACTATTGATTCCGCTTGGTAAATGGAGTGTCACACAGCAGCTACTTGTAAATTTTCCCCGTTTAACTATTTTGATACAATGTCAGCCTAGCGATTGAAGGCACACTGTATGACACAGGTCATAGCTGGGGTCCCTCCAACAGCGCGATGCAAGTGACAGGACATTAACATTTTTTATATAGCTGGTAATAAGAATGGTAATAAATATACTTACATTTATGCATCTTGAAATTCTTCAATATATACTTTCTTAGCTTTTCAAATCCGACCGACATGTCCTGCAAAACCTGATAGTGATACAGATCAAGACTGTACTCTAGTTTCGAGTAGCCTACATTTCCAGCTGAAATCCTTTCCTGTTCTGCACTGAAGCGACCCAATAATCCAATCCCTTATAATCAGAAAATCAGAATTAAGTTGGATCAACATAGAAAAAAATCCATGCGCATTCATTAATAATATGACTCTAAAATTAAATTTTAAGTAGACCAAAACGACAATTCCTTTTGAGACTGAAATAGAGCGCGCGATGATATTAAAAGGTCGCTGGCCGGAGCTATGTGAATACTGTTTTAGTGTTTTGATGAATCTACGGTTGTGAATTTATTTTGGAATAAAACATAAATTCAATAACATTGTTTCTTGTGATGTCTTTTATTATCCAACCTTTGTTAGTTTAACTAAATGTACATATAATACAAAGGTTCCTGCATTTGTATTGCAAATACTAACTCCTTTTTCCAGCAAAATACTGCACTCAACACGGTCGTACCGTATTTTTCAGAAAAATCATTCAAATTTTTCCATATAAATACAGTAACGTAAAATCATTGCAACCACTGACGTAGAAAAGCATGAATACCTTAATATCTTATATCAAACGGTAATACTGTATATGCGGTAGGATAATCAATGGGTAAGCTTACCCGTTCTTGATTGCTTTCGTTTTACATGGAGGCACGTCCTCCTACCCTTTCAAATTACAGGCTTAAATCCTTGGGGTCTGTCAAGAACCCACTTTCTCCCAGGATGCACGGTAACGGCTGACCATGTTGCCTTGATGAAATAAATAAGTGAAGGTTTGGATGAAGGTATTTTACTGAAGAGTTTGAGAAATCCCATATAATAACTTTACACTATTAACAAGTAATCAAGTGCCAAGAAATTATCATTTCTCTGCACAAAATGTAATTTTGAAAGCAACAGTTTACTAAGATATTGTTGGAATCTGAAAATGTTGCTTGAATGATTATACATTTAAAACCTTCTTATTCTGATTTAACATATAATATAATAATATAATTTAATATTTTTGCAAGTTAATTTCATTTTAACCTTTAACAACATAGTAGCTCTCTAGTTATATTTCATTGCAATTTGGATGTGAATTCTTTATATTACTCTGTGTTTTTGTGTGTGTATTGTATTTGTAACGTAGCTTTAACAATGTTTCAGTCATATCGCTATGATATCAGAAGTATGAGAGTTTATAGTGATGTGTAGCATTAGGGTATCATGTCGCAGACATGTAGCATGATGTCCCACCCAGTCACCTTATCCTTACACCAGGCCTACCAGTCTTAACACTAACTTCTAAGTCTTTGGCATCAGTCGGTTGGGGTTTGAACGCACGACCTCTTGCATCCGAGGCGGACGCTTTAATCATTAAGCAATCGGAGCGGACCTTTATATTACTTATTTTAGAATGTGATTATTTTCAATATCACAGACTTCTAACAGTAACAATGTTTAAAGATCCTCAAGTGAGTCCATTCGGTTCATATGACAAGTTATATTTTGGATATCAACATTTGTATTCTAAGGGAATATCAATCCAATGCTATGGTCGAGGGTCTATCCATATTTATCAGGACTGACTGTTTTAAATCTCTCTGTAGATTACATTGGTACTCTAATATGTTCTGAGCTTAATTTAGAAAATAACCTAATCAGCATAATCTTCAAAATAAAAGTGGTTCCTCGTTAAGACGTGGCACAAATGTTCGTCTGATATTCATAGTCCAAATTGGGTCAATGCTATTTGGGTATGAAACCCGGCATGTTATCAGGTGAGCTCACTTCTAACAGCATTATTGTGATGGTAAACTTTAAAATTATGTAAGAAGTATAAGTCATTCCTTTGCTGTTGACTGGATTGATCCATTACCATACACTGTTCCTTTGTTTCTCACGAAAGTGTCCATGATATTGTGTTTGTTGCTCAGGATTTGCTGGTAACATGACAAGTGAAGAGACAGGAGAACCAACATTATTGTCGCCAATATTTGTCACTGTTTTCACAGGCTAAATATCTTCTGAAAAAAACGGCTGCCGGCGATGCTTATTTACTGTAGGAAATAGTGTGACCAGTGGAAGCAGCAAAAAAGTACTCACATCTGCTTTTCCATTGCAATACTTCTTCGTCATGATCATTTCTTATACAATCCTGTGCTGTCCTTGTGACAGTAATACCAAGACACAGTTCTAAATGGTTGAATCGTGCAAAGAGATAAAATAAACAATACAGTACATTAATGGGTGGTGTAGAATTAGGGCCTACTAGAATTTTGTCATTCTTTTAAAGATATTTACTTCTATTTGAGTTCAAGGAATTGCCTCATTTATGAACTTAAAATGTTTTGGAAGTGAACTTGTTTACAATATGGTAGAAACTTTTATAAACATTTGGGAGTTGTATAGATTATATTTGGTCTTAGATCAAGTAAAAATAGTCATATGCAATTAGGTAAGCAATTATTCAACCCTGTTTTATGCTTAGTCTGTGTAATTATTTACTGTTTTGTTCAGTTATAATTTGAAAGGAATCATCTACTTTTTGGGCTTAAAGACTACTTTGCGACAAATATAAATTCATTCAAAGACATTCTGGATTATATTATTGAGATCCATCAAGAACATTGATTCATCGGCATATTCAAGATTATTGGATTTGATTTGGATGATTCTATACTGTAATAATTTGTTTCTATACTATAACAATTTGTCACACAACATTGACACTGCCACACTTAAAATATGAATTCAATAGGGTTTATTTGGGGTCTGAAAGTAATGTAAGCGTCATTAATGTCAATCACTACACTTAACAGAGACTAGATTGTACTAGCGCATAATATTTTAAACTTTGTGGGGGGTTTGACAGGTAATACAGCAGTAATAAAAGCATCTGTCCAGTACGAGTAGTAACATTTTATTAATACAAATCAACTGTGCAAACACAATTGTGTTGCCTTTCAATCAAAGGTAAAGTAAGAGAGAGAGAGAGAGAGAGAGAGAGAGAGAGAGAGAGAGAGAGGGAGAGAGAGAGTTTTAGATTTGTTTTTCGTCGCTGTATTGCAACAGGATTTTCATTAAATATTTTTACACTGACAAAAGCATCGTCTGACACAAGATTGTTTCGGCGGTAGATATCATTAACTAGTTCGATATTTACTCGCTTTCTAATATTTTCCATGGTTTTACCAAAAACTGAGTTGTTCATAAGCTTAAAGAAGATTTTTTCGAAATCAGTTTTTGCTACAGCTCTTCTTGACGTGTTTGAGCTAATATAACATTTCATCCACGGCGACTGATTAAATTGTAGCACACGATGAACTTTCCTTAACACTAGAACAGCGTCTACCGCTCATTTAAGAACTTTATAATGTAAATCATAATTTCGTTTATCGAATACATATTTTACTTGCTTTTTAACCGTAGAACTTTGTCTTGGCGATGCTGTTGCTTGTTGTTCTTGAGATAACAAACTATAGTCTATTATCATTGATTCTGCGCAAAACGGGTAGTAATTGTGTAAATCGTGCAGCGAAGTAACGTAGTCGAGATCAACTTCAACAAAATACGAGACATCGTCTGGTATCTTTTTTCTGTCTCCGTTAAAAATTGATCAGGTGTAATCCAACGAAATCCGCCATGAGGCATTGGCTCTGACATTGTCCAACCATATAAATTGTTATTGTTTAGATAAATGTTATACTTTGATGGAAGCTCAGGATCATAATCGCACATGTACTTATTGTTTACTTCCGAGTACTTTTTTGTTATAACACTAATACTGCCTCTGACACCTTTTTGATAAAGTTAAACATGTCAACATCTGTCAGTAGTTCTAACTTTACCTCGCTAAACTTTAACAGAGCATCCCAAGATAGCCCGGGAGTGGAGTAATACCAACAATGATCTAGTCCAAAATAAGTATAACTTCCTCGACGAAAACTTTCAAATACGTCTGAGAGCAATAGCACATCCGTTTTTAAGTACAAATCATGATGATCACCAAAAATTTTATAATCATACTTTTTCCAAATATCTTGTGCGTGCTTATACTCGTCATCTGTTATATTTTCGATTTTAGTTGCGAATAAAATTTGTCTTTGTCAGGTAAAGATGTTTCATTAAATTTGCTCCAATCATCGAGATACTCCTACCTACAGAAACACACCTTTTTTTGCTAATAGATTAAATTTATCTGTAAAGCAAACTTGTAAATTATAAAACTCGCTGCCGGCGCTTACAAGATCATCTAATGATGCTGCCATAAACTGTAAACTGTCAATAAAACGCAAGTTACCTAGCGTTACTGACATATATTTTTCAAAATTATTTGGAATATGCTTGATTGTATTATTAAGTTTTAAACGAGATTTTATTTCAGGATCACCAAAAGCTTCTACGATAATGTGACTACAATATCCTCTGAAATTATGTAAAACAACTGGAATAAAATCTGGAGCGTGAAACTTTAGATTATATTTAGCATGAGCAGCTCCGCAATATTGTCCGGTTAAATGACAGTGATCACGTACTTTTTCATCAGACGTTATAAACGGTTTTTCACAAATATAGCAAAACTCCGCTTGTTCGAGATCGGATTCCTGCTGGTCTGTTAATTTTACGATTGGAACGATTTTTCTTAAGCGATTAAATATATTATCAACTTCGTTAATTAACTTCTTTAGAAACCAAACAGCTGGATATTTACCGCGATATAATTTGATTGGTTTGGATAAACTAGTATCAACACAACAAACTATCTTATCTGATACTCCACAGGGAACATGATTTTGAATTTTTCTTGTACTTGATTGCTTAGGATTATTTTCTCGCCAAGTATAGGCTAAAATAAACACTCGAAGTCGGCGTATACGACGAATGGAATTTTACATTTATGATTATAATTAACAAACTGAAGAATTTTTTATCATTGCCTGGCATTGTTATTCGTTGCACATTACTACAATACTGCAGATGCGTTTGTAATTTTTCATTGTCGGAGCAACCATGCAAACGGCGATAACAAAAATATTTTTTATTTTTTTGTTGACTGTACTGTTTACCAACAAGTCCGTTAAAGTTCTTGATCCAAACGTAATGATTCTTATAAAACAGCAAGTTTATTGTTGATTGAGAAGCTTTTTCTGAAATATATCTCGGATAAACGTTCTCACGTTCGTCAAGCTCAAATACGTTAACTGATATATTATTTTGCTTGTCAAACTTTGGTATTTGATTTTCTGCAACGGGGAAGTTAATGCCAGTAAAATTTAATTTTGTAACATAACTAAAATACTTGTCAACGCGATCAGCATTTTTTTCTGCCGGAAACATCGCGGAGAGACTAATCCATTGAAAACATTTGTTATCTAAGTTCTTTACGTTTATACAGTATTTTTTGTTTTTTATTTTTTGTGGCAGGTCAACGCATAAGCTACCGCGTAGTACGTTATATTTCATCGTATGAAATAAAACCTCATCTCAAATTTCCACCCAGAACCGGATTAGGTATAATCTTCTGTCTTTTTCCAAATTCCTGATGTATTTCTTCAGCTAGCAATGGAAGATTAGTCCCCAGCAAAAACGCGCCTTGATTTTGCATTAATGTAAGGGTCTGTATTTTTTTCGTCGGTTACGTGTAACTTTGCAAATATAACGTGATACTGCACTAGTATTTTCGAACCTTCGTGTTTTTCAAGTTCGCGTTATATAGTTGGTTCTAGCAGATGATAAAGATTAATTGATGTAAAATTTACCAGTACGATTTGATTATCAAAACGATAAGTATTATCAAATCCTTCGAAAGCAGTAGCTATTTTTGTTGGCTCTGATATAAGGCTCTTTTTTGCTATATCGCTTAACTTTCGCATTATATTAGATACTATATCAAATATCTAATTAGTTTTATTTTTATAAAATCAATTAAAGATATAAACTTACTATATTATAATGACAGAAATTTTGAGATATTTGGGATTGACACCAGAAGAACAAGAAACTTATCATGTTCATCCTATATACAATCACTAAATTGGTAATGCGCTTGGATCAGTGATGCACGTCAAGCATCAAAAACCTTTCGTTGTGTCAACACCACCTGGTTATAAGATTGGTGTTAGCGGCGATAATGCTGAGCGAATTGAAATCTTTAGGAAAGATTTTATTTATGCGCTATTTTGTGACAAAATTCTAACAGGACAGCGTGTATACCATGTTAACGGTGCAGTTGCTGATGACAATATTGAAAATTTAGCTTTACAAGATGAGCTTCAATCTCATCCAGTTTTTGATTTGTACGAAGCTTCTGATAAAGGAATAGTTAGAAATAAAAAACAAAAAAGTTGTTGGTAATTTGCAAAATAGTGGATATCTTAAGGTAAAAGTTCGAGGAACAAGAACAGATTTTGTTAATTATAATTCGCATAGATTTACTTATGAGGTTTTTAACAGACCAATACCAGATGGTTTAGTGATAGATCATATCAACAGCATTAAAACAGACAATCGTCTAGAAAATCTTGATCTTGTCACGCCAAAAGAAAATAGCATACGAGGGTGAGGTGGTGATGGATCCAACTTTAAATGTCCGGCTAAACCTGTTGTTTCATTTAATCTTGACACAAATGAACAACTAATATTTAAATCAATATTAGCTGCTGAAAAATATTTTAAAATCTGTTCACAATCAGTGAAAGATGTGGCTGATGGCAGAACAAGATCAGCAACGTCAATGTCAACATTTGACAGAATCATCTTTAGATATTACGATTAATAATATTTTCTAGTTCATTTTTAGTTAGGCAATTATGAACAACATCAAAACATCATCTTTATTAAATTTTAGAGTAATAAAAGTGTTGCTATTAAGCTCATGTCTTTCTGATGCTGTTTGAAGAATTGTATTAAAATCGACGTACATAACAAAAACATTAACGGAATAAGAACTAAATCCGGACAAATATTTTCGTACTGCCTCGGCTAGTTCATTAAAATTTAATATATTAACTTTCTGATGATACTTTATCTCGGACGATTGCATCTTATTTCATAAATTAGATAAAATTATATTACATATGAATTTGATGAGACGACTTGCTGATATCTACGCCAACGACGAAGTCGTCAACTATGTAACCACCAGCGACAAAATCGCCAACGATAAAATCGCCAGCGATTACACTGATAATGACATTTTATTTAACAATGACGAACAAGACGAGATTGTTGATGTAGTTGATAAAAAAAAATTACAACAGACCGACTACTGGACGGTATAATGTTAAGTATCATATTGTTAAAAAAATACCAAATTTAATTTTAATGTCACTGAGCAGGAAGTGTTTTGGCAACTTCTAAAACCATTTTTAAATATTAGAATCCCAGACCGTCAGAAAAATATAAAACTTGATTTTATTTTTGTTAAAATATTTGAGCTAATGTGCAAAGACAACTTAAGAAAATCATATTTAATGTCCTTGTGTAGGCCGGTGAAATGTAAATCTGTACTTATAAAGTACAAGCAGATTTATAACAATATTATTTCGTTGACAACGCAGATGATATAGATTTAGTTGGTACCCAGCTACTCAATTTATCGTTGTATCCTCTCCATTTAACTAAACTTTTATTGCCTTTTTTTCTGATACCTTTTTCAATAACAAAAACATCTTGTTCAGTTTTCTGCAATTCTTGTTCGTAAAAACTTCCAATTACCGGCTCGCCTGCTAGATCTTTCAACAGGTACGTTACAGGTATTGTTAAAAGTACTTTATCAACAACAAATACTTATTCGCTCCAGTTTGGAGTAAATCCTTTTTCGAAAACTTTTTTGTTAACGAAATTCTAACTCGGTCGTCGACTTTAAATTTATGTCTGCGATACATGTTTTCATTCGCCAATATTGGATTTTTAATTGCGTCATTTGGTGCCATGGAAAGAGTTCGAAGTTTTGCATTATTATTTTTATTAACAATTTGTGGAAGATCATCAATATATTTATTTGTTAAATGTTTATGTATCATCTCGTTTAGTGTACGATTAAATCGCTTGACGACAACGCTCTTACCCTCATTTCCTGTAACGTATTTTTTAATGTTATTTTGTTCTAAAAACTGTTCAAATTTTTTATTTAAAAACTTTGCTTCATGATCTGTCCAAATTTTATTTGGTTTTCTTTCAGTTGTGCTTATAATTTGTTTTAACGCGTTAGTTATTGATGTTCCTGTTTTATTAGCAACAGGTACACTAAAAGCGTATTTGCTAAAAGCATCTATGACGTTAAAAAGGTATTTTTACTATTATTTAACTGAGCGAGGTTTGACATATCAACTAAATCTATCGCCCAGATATCATCAACGACATTTGCGACCACCTTACGTCGTGGAAATTATTTTTAGGTTTCTGTAACTCTAAATGCAAGCGATTTCATCGCCAACGATTTCATTGCTGGCTCTCCAAGGACGAATTTATATTTTGCTCCAATTAGTCCCTGTATTAACCTTTTATCAAATCTTTCTCGCAAATTCGTTGGTTTTATATCACGAAGTTTATCTAACATTACTTTATTGCAATCCGATTTTATTTTTCTAGTACGCGCTATATCACGATAACAGACATCATGTCTTATCGCTATTGCATCAACTTGATTGTATGGCTCTTGTCCCGGTCATGGATTATCGTTCTCGTCAAACTGATTATCTAGCGGATTGTATGGTCCTGTATATTCATGGCTTGTGTCATGTCCAGCCACCTTTTGGTTTCGGCAATTTGCCAATTAGCTTATGTATATCAACGCCGCTGCCAATTATTTCCTTGTTGTTACAACTTTGAGAGTATGTAACAATATTATTTTGCTCCAAACAGAGATCTATATCACAATCGTACTCGCATATCATTATTTATTAATCGTCTACTAAAATAACTTTATCGCATGTACATGGAACTCCAGCACCCAACGCCAGTCTTGACGAAGGTGATTTCTTTAAAAACATGCTTTTTCTTTTTCCACAAACAGCTCAAACACTTTTCAGCATTATTCTATTATTTTTTATTTTCTTCTGTTGTTTCATTTATATTTCCTTTTTTGTTTTTCATTTGAGACAATATGTTGACATTTATATATTTGTAAGTTTATACAATATTTAAACTTGGAACTTTTCAAGCTCTGAGCTTACAAAAGTTCAGTGCAATATCGTCATTGTAGTGAGAAGGTTGCTTGTCAAACTGTAAGATAAATTTTGAAAAAGCAGGATCTTTTGACATCTGCTTGATAAACATTATACAATAATATCCACAAGCTGATGTTCCAACTGGTTGAATTTGATAGGACGAATAATTTATTACTTTATAGTTTTTGTTGATATATTTTTATATTGCGTCACTATGTGGAAGTCCAAATGAGTCAAAGTAGTTTTTGCTGTAAACCGTCACCCAGTGCGTGCCTGATCCGTCGTTAAAATCTTCTATATTTATCACACACGAACTACCCACGACACTTTTGGTGTCGAGCTCATCTTTGGAATAAACTCCACGGAAATTTTTTACTTTTTTTAACTTATCAAGTATATCAAAATTACTTAACGCAGATGTGTGCCTGGCAATGTTAGTCCTCGGCCGATTCCCAGCAGATTTGGCAATAAACTTCCCGCTATCCCCGCCAGCAACGGTCCTAAAACCCACCTTCTCGCCGCCTTGTCTTTTATTTTTTTTTTTTTATTTTTTTTGTTGTTCGTTTTGTTTGTTTTGTTCGTTTCGCTTCATTAGGCATTATATTTATCTTTAGACAAAAAATTTCTTTATTCCGCCTCCACGGACTATGCCGTCTCCGGAAACCGCCTTTTTAGTTGCGCCAGATATCACACCAGACGCTGCTGCTATTCCTAATGTACCAAGTACTGGCAAAATTTTAGGTATTAACGTCTTAATAATTGTTGCTATTGCCGGCCCAGCAAAACCGCCTTGCTTAGCCATTTCAGTTATTTGCGATGCGCTAAGATTTAAGACGAACGTTTTTCTCTTATCAAGTTAATTTTTGTTAGCGCTAATGTTGTTAAAGTGCCCGTTTTATTTTAAGGATTAATTTTTAATGAGACCGGACATTGTTTAGCTAATTTTTTAACTTGACCATCTGTCAAATATATTTTCTTTACAATATATTTTGTCATTATATCAATGATTATAGATTAAACTTGCACAGAAATCGAACCTCCGGCAGAGTCAAGTGTTATAATTGATCTGTCGCTGATCACTAGCGCGTAAACGTACAACGGCGCAGCTGCAGCTACTCACAACGTCCATGTAATATCATTATCAGCTGTAAAATCAACATCTCGCTCGCTGTGTTTGCTAACATCAAAATAAAATATCGGATGAAGTGTACGAAATTCTTCTGCTGATATCTGAGATCCGTCTCCGACGTCCTAATATTTTTGCATCGAGTCCGTAAGATACATGTACGGTCGCGTAATATTTTTATTAGCGTTATCCGCAAAATTATATTCTATGACTCGTTCCGGATACTGCTTAGAATTTATTCTAGCGTATATTCGTTTAACGTCAGCTTTATCAAATACTGTATTATTTTGCTGTTGATCACCACGTCGCGCTTGTTGCTGAAATACAATAAACAACTGCCTCGGTAGTTGTGCGCTTGACGCTGTTGTTACGCGCCATGTGTAGTGGGTGGTATTTGGAACTCCTCTTTGATATATTTTATGTTGTTGGAAATAAATCTTCTTTGAGTATTTGTCAAGTAAACTATTTATTTCTAATGATTTTGACATTTATGGCGTTATTCGTGGCATCCACAGCGCAAGTTTATTTATAAGAAACTGTACATCAGCTCCGCCAGCTCGAAATATACAATCATTTTGTTCTGCCCGATCTAAGATAAGTGTATGTTTAACTCTACGAAATACCTTGTTGTAGTCCCTGCAAAATCCAAATACTGCGCTCAACGGTAGCATCATTGTAATTTGACGTGATCCTGCTGCAAGCGCCTTTCTTCCAGCATAACATTCATTGTAACGTATATTTTTTACGCTAATTGCGTTCTTGATTAAATCTAACATTTCAACGCTGGTTGTAACCCCAGCTGGTGGCGCGATACCAAGATTATTACAAGCTACAGTAAGTGATACTCTTGTAGAGTCTGTGTTAGCGCCTGCAGCTGGTGCGGCTAAACCAAAATTAACAGCATTGGCGATAAGAAAATCTCGTACGATTCCAGCATCTGCAGCAGCAGCCCCGTGTATTAAAACACCTTTGGAAATAAATTCACCTGGCGCAGCTGCACCAGTTCCAGTGTCTTTAAACCACATCATATTAGTTGCAGTTGACTTGGAGTAGTCATCACCAAACGAAATAATATATAGTATTGTGCTAGCAACTTGTAGGTGACTTGACATATCTTCTACTGTTTGGTTAGCTAGATGGTATCTAGCACTTTTAAATAAACTTCAGCCGTTGTTTACGAGAGCTATTTCAGCTCCAGCTGCATCTGCAGCAGGTGGATTAGCCACTGTCATAATCTGGCCACGTACTTCTAACACTGCTTTGTGCGGCAGCAGAAACACGTCCTCGTCACGTGTATTAAATGTCCTAACGCCAGCTTTATTTGGTTCGTTTGAGTTTTCGTCCAGATACTCAACATATTCAAATTCTGTTACTGTGTTGTCAATGTCAAGTTTCTGCTAAATCGAGATAATTTCTAACATATATTTTTTATTTATTTGATTATATAAAATTTGTTGCTGACCACTGTGATTGATGATCACTGCGTGATCGGCGATGATGCCTTAGATATTAGTTTTTGTATAATCTGCTCACCTTTCGGCGATAAAAATAGTTTTGTTGTTGTTATCATTGCACGTTTAGTTTCCGATGTTTGAGCGATTTCTGATATAACATGCTTATCTCAGGCACCGTCGGTGTTGTCCCTTTTATTTTATTAGCTATTTTTGACCCACCGCACTTCCAGTGGCAGATGCAGCACCAGTTGCAGATGCTTTTGATGCGTCAAGTGCGATTGGTGCAAATTTATGCGCTATTCCTGGTACATTTTCAATAATTTTAGTAAATATATTTCCTAAAAATCCTCCAACTATTTTTCTGCGGTGAACTTTTCCTTGTTTCATTTATTATTAAAAATGTTGTACAAAAATCGATCACGATAGCGAAGTAAATCACTTTGTGATTGTGCGCGAACTTACGCAACAACTACGTCGATAGCTTCGCTATTGCGCGCGTAGTTACGCAACGACTAGGTCGTCGCGCGTAGGTGTAGATAATAAGTAACAACCTCGTTATTTAAATCCAGATGTCGTCCAGACTGATCTGTAAATTGCATATTTATTTCTGTTATCTGATTTTCAACGTTTAACAGATAATAAATAACCTGCCGTGGACTAATTTGCATAAGCGATCCCGGTGGAACTTCCGTAAATTGTTTGACCTTTACTGCCTCGAGATGAATAAGATCCAAGTGCAATAGAGCAGTTTATTAAAACTGTGATTACGTCAGTTATATTTACTGGCAAATCACCGTCATACGTTATAGTTTGTTCTGTTGCAGAGTCGTATTTTCCATGATAAAATCCTATCAACGGCGCGATACTTTTTGCTGATGAAAAATCGATTAACATATTAGTTTTCAATGTTATTCTAGCGCGAAACGTTTTATAATTTAGTATCAGCTCAAAATTATCAGCGACACCGTTCGCCTTTGTCATAAACTCTTTTATTATCTTATTTAAATCAGTGACATTGTAAGCTCCTTGTGGAATTTTAAATGTTACCGACGGCATTGCCGCTGCACCAAATGTAAATTCATCATTAACATCAGTTTTTACGTTAGCCATAGAATGCCACGCCGTGCAGGATAATAGTCCAATCTCATATTGCTTTTCAGGGTCTAGTTGTATTGGCGGAATATAATTTACTGAAAACTTTGCGCTATCCTTTGCATCAGTGCTAGAGTCGAGTAATAGCGTTGTTGACATTATTTATTAGATTTTCATAAATTAGATCTTTTTATAAAATTAGATTTTTTTTATAAAATAATTTGTTTTTATATAAAATCAGATTTTTTAAAAATTAAATTAGATCGCGGTGTAAAATATCATATTTGTCAGATGCTAATAAATTTCCCGATCTTAGATGATCAAGTATATCAACTATCTCATTGTCAATTTCAGCGCCAATACTTCCAGCTTCCTTTGACGATATCAGCAGCATTAATCTGCCAATCATTTCAGCTGTTGATGCAAATACTTTGACTCCTGTCCCAGTTCTGTTGCTTATGCAAATATTATCATATCAAACCAATCTTTAAAATTGAATCCTTCAGCATCTTCATATCGAAGTTTATCTGCCGTTTGTTTAAACATAGCAGCAATAATACCGCTTCTAACTTGAAATTGTCTTTTATTAAATTCTCCTGGATCTTTAACAACTTTATCGTAATTTTCTTTGCCAGTTTCTTCAACACTAATTTTTTATTAAGCAAGTTGTATTTAAATTGATCCCAGTTTTTAATATTATCAACATCACTACTATAATTATACTTTGTAAAATCATCGTATTCTGTTTTTGTTATTTTTTGATAATATTTGTTCTCGTTGTCCAGTTTCTTCTTTTTCTAATAACATTTGTTTTTCAGCTGATATTCTTTCTAAATCTACTTCCTTTGCCACTGAGGTTAAGGTACTAAAAGAGGAGAACTTTTTTTACCTTTATTCGATCAATAGCTTTGTAAAGATCGGCGATAATGCTATGGCGGTATAATCTAATACTTTCCTCGTAATTTTCATTTTCTGGTGTTACTTCGTCGATATATTTCTTACTTTCCTCTGCTATTTCCATTAACTTTTTAATTTTTTCATTGGCGTTATAATCGTCTTTTAAAATATCGTAGACTCTTGAGGTTTTAAAATTATGGTTTTTATTAAACGAATCATATTCATAATCTTTTATTTCGTTGTTGATATTTTTTAGAGACTCTTCAAATCTTTCTTTGGCTTGGATATCTAAGCCATACTCTTTTCTAAAACATTTCCGCTAGCTTTTTCTTCTTCCGCCATCTCCCTCAACTTCCTTTCACCTACCGTCATCGTTCTCAACTTTCTTTCAATTGGATCAACTAGCGTTGCTTCTGATAATCTTTGTTCAAATGCAAGTGGATCATTAATCAGCCGATTTAGTTCAGCTTCTCTAGCAGCAGGATCAGCAATATGCGCTACAAGTGCCTCGGCCAATCTTTTTCTTTCTTGTTCAGATCTTGCAACAATCTTTTCAACAGCTTCTTCTTGTTGTTCTTTTAACTAATCCGATTAAACCTTTTTCACGCAATTTTTTTTATTTCTTCTCCTGATGGCGGTGAAATTTCAGGTTGTTTTCCAAGTAGCGCCTCAGTAACTGGCTTTAAAATTTTAGCTGATTCTTCTGCGGCAAATACTTGCCCCCGCCGTGATTCTTGGACTTTTTTTCCTAAGCTGCGCTTTAGATTGAGAAAGCTTTTTTAAATCTCAATATACTTTCTATACTTTGTTCGTTTATCCATTTTATATCAAAGATGTTTGATAAAACTTTTGCAGATAACTGTCAATACAGCAGCGAAACATCTTCGCCGGATCGCGTGCAAGTTTATCAAATAAAAAGAAATTATATTTATCTTTGTTGCCTTATGATACTGTTCAATAAATTTATCTTTTGTTACGTCGCCACAGTGCTCGTTTGCAATCTTTCTAACGTCAACGTTGTCCAGTCCGGGAAATAATATAAAACAACCAAGTATTTCGTCGCATAAATCTGTCAACGTTATAAAAACCTTGAGCGAGATAAACAGAATTACATTTTTTATTGCGCGACAGTGAAAAAAAAGATCTTATTTTATTCATTTCCTCGTTGTTTAGTGGAATATCATCAAAAACAACTACCGGTATCTTGTGCTCGGACGAATCAAGTTGATTAACTGGAATAAGCTCTTCTGGATGTCAGATAATAAAAAATCTTCACCGGCCTCAAGATCATCACGAAGTTTGTTATTATATTCGCTAAGTAACTCGTACTTATCTTGTTGTGGATTAATTGTGTAAATGTAAACTCTGTCATAGTTAAAATTGTCGCCAGCAGTAAATTCATCAGTAAGTTTGTTTCACCCGACCCAGTTCTTCCAACAATAAGATAATGGCAATCTTGAAGTTCGTTCTTGTGTTTATGTTGCACCAGCCGATCCGTATCAAAATTTAATATCTTTGCCATTGTTATAAACTAAGTTGACATAAACAGATAAGACAATGAACAAATAATGAGCTATTATACAAAATTTGGAACATCATCAGCTGTAAGTACAATAACAAACGGCAGTGTTGATTTATCAGGTTATCTAAAAATAACTGGCGATACAATCACAGGTAATTTACAAAAGTCAAAGCGAGTATTGGGTTTATAAACAAATTATCCGCCAATAAACGTTGTTAATACGCAAGGTGTTAGTTATGCACAATTAAAAACAGTCGACGATAACAAACTGTCGCTGACAGGAGGAGTTTTAAGAGGAAATTTGGATATGTCAGGTAAAAAAATTATAAACTATAGCGGCAATGAAAGATTTCTCGACTGGAAGCTTGAAGGATCAAGCGATGATAGCGTTTGGGTAACTTTATATAACGCAGTAAATTACCCAATAGGATTAACGCCAATAGAAATCTTTTTATCAACATCAACTCCGTCAAAATATAAATTCTATAGATTATACTTTACTCGCTGTGAGATCGGTAATCCTGGTTTATCTAATTGGCAGTTGTTTTCGTTGGATGATTTAGTGTAACATTTTAAAAATAATGTCAGAGCCAGCAATCGTTACTGTTGCTAAGGAGTTTTACAAATATATTTTTGATGTGGATGAACTTACTTTTTCAAATGATGGCGGCGAAAACGAAGCAGCGGTCAGTAAAATTAGGCAGTTAAATTATTTGTTATTAAAACATAGATGACAATTTTCCATAAAAATCTTAAAGTTCTGATATTAATTATGTTAGTGTTGCAAATATGAGAGGACAGCAGTTAAGAAAAGCATTAGACAACTTTGATAAGATAACAAGATACTGCAATCCCGATGATTGTCTTGATGAACAAGAGGATATTGAAAATATACTAAAAAAGCATTACTAGAGCTTGATCCTGAGCACTCTGATACAATAGTCAAAGCCAGCCTAATAAAGGCACGAGCTTACGGAGATCGAAAAACAGAGGAAAGACGAGTAAACAATAATCATAATCGTCTTAAGAGACTAGCAGAAAATAATGAAAAAGGTCTTAAAAAAATAAACAGTTAAATGATATTTTTTCAAAGCGAGCAATCTTTGGTCATCTTGGTATGTACTATCATAACAAAGAGGCGTTAACTAAAATAGTTAAGTTATCAAATGATGCGGAGTTGTTATTTAGGACGTATTTTAACGCGCTTTTACCGATGACGACAGATCGGGTCGAATTTGATCCAATCATTATCAACAAATCCCAAGCAATAATCAAAGACTTCAACGATAAAATTGATAAATTTGATAATGCTGATCGAGTAAGTATTTTAAGTGAGGCTGAGTCAATAATTATTGGGAATATAACCAATAGATGCTATGATATCAATGAAGAAATTAATATTCCTCCTCCGTTGCTCCAACGCTCTAGACACTTATCTCTTCTAAACTACCACAATGAGGTTGATAAAATATTTACAAAACCATATGAAAAACTACTGTCAAAAATAAAATCAACGCTTTCAGTTTTTCATCATATTAGTTCAGAAAGTTTACGATCATTGATGCTATCAAATTTTTTGATTGTGTACGCAATTATCAGACAACATCATGTTCTCAAAAATTTTACGTTAAACAATATAAGTTTTGTACTTGGGTATATTGATGAAACTGAAAAAGATTATTTACAACTTGCAAATAAAGAAAATTTCTACAGATATAGACTTCTGGATCATACCATCAAATTTAATTCGTTTAGTTGGTTAAGGAAAACTGAAGTGTTAACATATAAACAATATGATGATACCTCATCAAGTGTTTATGACAAGTACAGAGACATTATATCCCATCCATATAATGACAATTTCCGTAATTTTCTTGATTCTATCATTGGTGCTAGAACTTTTGAACTTTTTTTACAAATTATAAACAAAACAATATATATATGATAATCGACTTCAATCACATCTTTGGTAATATTCGAAAACAAGAAGTTGATGCATTAATGTGATATTATAAATTTTATCATAAAAAATTGTGGTGCTTAAATAATGTTATATCGCATTTACCACTAGCTTTAACCACCGCTGGTATAGTTTCAAGTGGAGCATCATTAAACCCGTTTTGCTAATAATATCAGGAGCTGGTGTTTCCAAAGCAGTGGCGTTGAAGAAAATTGAGCCAAAATTTGAAATGAAAAAAAAAAAAAAACGCTTGTAAAAACTCAATAATCACATATAAAAAATTGCTTGATTAAATAAGATCTTATTTACATGGAATAAAGTATGACATGCACGATTTAATATGCAACTTCCGAATTATTGATAGTATGTTAACGGATATACTGCCAGTGAGTGTTGGCAAGTATGAAAAAACTTATGATAAAAAATCTAAACTTTGCTAATAAATACAATTTTATGTCACAAATAGGTATACATTTTATCTAACAATAATAAAATAAACTTGGGCCAGAAACATTTGCAATGATAGGGCAAAAATTTTATCTAACAATAATAAAATAAACTTGAGCAAAAAAACCCTTGTGATGATATAGTATAAATTTTATCTAATAATAATAAAATAAAGTTTTTGGCAGCAGCAGGGGAAAATGGAGTGTGTTTAGATTGGATACCATAGCCCGTATTGAAAAATTCCGAAAAATCACAACTTGTCATAAATATTGTTACCAAAAATGATGACAATGTTTATGATGGTCATAGATTTTATTCAGAAAATCTAGTAGATATCTGAAGTTGGCGACTATGTGATTTTTCGGAATGTTTTAATACAGGCTACGATCTCAGAGCCAGTAACCTCCATTTCCTCTGCTACTGCCAAATGTCTGAACATGTGCCATTTTTTTAAAAATCAGTTCGGCCCCGGTTTTCTTCACAACCATTTCTAAAACTTCTCTTCTAAATAGAGATTATATACTGTACAAAGCTTGTATCAGGGAAACTAACAACTGGATATAGTTCTACTAACAGTGACTAGCAATACAGGGTTGTTATTGGTATCAGTTGCCACTGCTGCTATTTTGACTAGCACTTGATGGGATAAAGTTATTTTATTCCTGATTTAAGCCAATTGAAAATTCAGGATTTCGTGTTTTTGCATGCAGCATCAATCCACGAATGGCTATTGAGAGTCATCAAATTCACACCAAAATCATGAGGGTTGGCAGGTCTTCACAGTAACTTTCAGCCCCATAATGTTTCCCTATTTTTGCAGAGAATTCCTGATTATTACACTATGTCTGCCAATTTAATTTAAACTGTTCATGTAAATTTATGAAGATTTTTTTACCCATACACCAATACTAAATTAAAAAAATAAACCATAACAATAAAGTTGTCAGCAATTAGTTTCAATCCAAAGAATGTTCACTGCGAATGCTGTCTAAATGTATCTACAAGCAAATTTAGTGTCAAAATACACCAGCAGCATATGCGCCCCCAAAAACTAAGAATTAATATGTTATTTAGTAAACAGTGTTAAATGTCTGACAATTTGACAATAAGGAAATAAGGTGAAAATAAATGAATTCACAGACACTTTAGGCACCATGACTGACAAGAATAGGGCAACATTTATTTGCTAATCAACTGCGAGGATGTATCCAACAATCTTTCAGATCATATTCTTTTATGTTGATCTTATAAATTTTAACAAAGTTCTTGTGAATATCATGTTAGTGGCCATATTAGGTGTATGTGATTAGGCTTTTGGTCTTCATGTACACATTATGTTTATGTTCTCTTCATAGTTTATATTTCATATAGACTGCTCTCTTTTTTCTTGTAAAGAAATTTACCTAGTTAAAATTAAAATCAATATATTTAACAGATCAACTTTAGCAAGACATCACAACTAAAAGTGTAAAGGGGCCATGAGTAATGAATCTATTTTGTGTCGGCCAAGCTGGTCTGTGTGTGCATAATATCCAACATTGCACAGTAAATCACATGTGGCAAAGGCACTTTTACTTCGTGGCACTGGTGCAGAGACAAATAAAAAATTGCTGAGAGCTATACGCAAAACTAATGAACTAACAACTAAATTTATAGCATACAGACTCAAATGAAAACCAAAACAGGACATCCTATATTAAAATACTACTTTGCCAAACTGTTTTATCACTAATTTCAGATTTCAATGGTTTATCTCCAGTGTATCTTCAAACAATCACTCTGAACTGTATGTCATTTCTTGAATTGGAAAATTTTAAATTAGTACTATGCTTTAATATTTTACTACAAACTTCACATTTGAATGCTTCATCTACAATACATCATCCAGTGGCTATTGTATCTAAATAGTTCATTACAAACTTCACATTTGTATGGCTAATGTCCAGTATATAGTCTCAGGTCCACTCTGCATTTAAACATTGTATCAAAGATGTAAAAGTTTATCTCATGAATGCAATGCCACATGTCTCCTCAAATTACCACTTTTACTAAACGTTTTATTACAAGCTTCACATTTGAATGTTTTATCTCTGGAATGTACTGTCATGTGTCTCTTCAGATGACTACTTTCACTAAACATTTTATAACAAACTTCACATTTCAATGGTTTATCTCCAGAATTCATCCCTGTGGTTTCTTAACATTACTAATGGATCAAAACATTTTATCACAAACTTGACATTTGAATGGTTTATCTCCAGAATGCATCCCTGTGTGTTTCTTAACATTACTAATGTATCAAAACATTTTATTACACACTTGACATTTGAAAGGTTTATCTCTATTATCTATCCGCATGTGTACCTTCAAATGACTGCTCTGTCCAAACAGTTTATCACAAAATTCACATTTTAATGGTTTATCTCCAGTATGAATTCTTATGTGAGCCTTCAAGCTATTACTTCTTTGAAACACTGTATTACAAAATTCACATTTGAATGATTTATCAATTAATTTGTGTGTCCAAACATTTTATCACACACTTCACACTTGAATGGCTTTTCTCCAGTATGAATCCTCATGTGGGCTTCAAACTACTTCTTTGTCCAAACATTTTCTGACAAAGTTCACATTTGAATGGTTTATTTCCAGTATCCTCATATGATTCCGCTGATCACTTCTTTGTCCAAACACGTTCCTACAAACTTCACATTTGAATACTTTATCTCCAATATGTATTCTCACATGATCCTGCAAATGACTTCCCTGTCCAAACATTTTATCACAAATTTCACACTTGAATGGTTTATCTCCAGTATGGCTCCTCACATCAACCTGCAAATGATACCTCTGTCCAAACATTTTATCACAAATTTCACACTTGGATGGTCTATCTCCAGTGTGCATCTTCATGTGCCTCTTCAAATTACTACTATATGCAAACATTTTTTTAGACAAATTGCATCTTAATGCTTTATCTCTAATATGCATCCTCACGTAACAATTCAGATGACTAGGCCAAGGCCCCGAAGCAGGTCAAAATGTACCTATCCCAAAACGTACCCAAATCTAAATTTTCCCAATCAAAATGTACCCAAATAAAACAAGACCCAACACAATGAAGTACTACTATGTGCAAACGTTTTATCCCAAATGTCACATGTGAATGCCTTATCTTCCATATGCATCCTCTTCTGACTTCAGGTGACCAGGTCCAGAAGCCGGTCAAAAGATACCGAGGTCAAAATGTACCCATGTATCCATCCCACTGACTAACATAAAAATATTTTACTCTCCAGTTCTTTTACGTACTAAACATATATAGAATTTCCGGGAAAGAAATACTCCTCGACTTATAAAACTTATTATTCCGCTCTTATAACACAACCCCGACACTTCATGATGAATTGATTTTCGGTAAAAAGACGAAGAAAACCATGGACATATGCTTAAATATATACACTTGTTATTTTACTAAGGCTTCTCTACTTAAGTACACCTGTA
This sequence comes from Megalonaias nervosa, assembly GCA_016617855.1. Lineage (NCBI taxonomy): Eukaryota > Metazoa > Mollusca > Bivalvia > Unionida > Unionidae > Megalonaias > Megalonaias nervosa. Next base: position 53,233 of record JAECUM010004462.1, read on the forward strand.
AAGAAAATACTCGTCAAAATCAGCATACAAAGTCAATAACCTGCAACATTAATCAACAACACGATTATTACAAGAAACACAACAATAACATCCTAAAATTACATCTGGAAATCTGTTCCTGTTAGTAGCTGGGTTTTTTATTATTAAAAACAAAAGTAAATTTTGGGGATCATAAAGGTCAAACTAGAAAATGCATGTGCCCACCCGCTTATCTCTCACAAAGAAAATCAATCAGTCGTTTGAGCATGGATACACATCCACACGCTCTTAAAAGATGTTCTGTAGTCATGGTGCTAATTGATATTGATCCCAGTACTGAAATATCTTCTTTTTTTCTGATGTATTTTCTTCACTGGTATATCATTGGTTTCGTGTCAAATATCAGAATCTTCTTAATATTGACATAGGATGTCTTATGGTGTAGCTTCCAGATCTGAAGGTAGAATGGCAATGTTCCACAAGATTTAACATTCAACCTTCTGTGCCAGCTGGACGGGGGGTGGGTTGGGGGGAGAGAATAAAGCAATACTTCTTTTGTTGATAATGAAACAGATCTCAATAACTTAAGTTTAAATATCACATTTATGTATAAGCAAAATAGTGAGAATGCGATTTAGGAAGCCTGTCTGCCGGAGGCTACACGTTTATTTCAAAATTAATTTGGCATGACAGATTAAGAAGCGATCTTGCTGCCATCAAAATGTCAGTATGAAATCATTTAAAAATAGTATTATCATTTTAAGATTCTGTTTTCAAGTATCAAATATATTGTGCTAACCAGTAACTTTTACGTACTAATATTACAAACAGTGTAGATTAAAGATACTGTTACCTTCATCATCATTACTTCTTCTGACTGTCAGCCATTAAATAAACTTGTCATCAAGCTGCCATACACTGTTGTATTTGCGGCTAGAAAAGGCTTCGGAGATAATACCGTAGATCCCATTAGAGTACCGGCGCTGACTGACATCAAACCTATTTCCCTAAATGTGAATGATACTCGCTTTTGTAATACTTTTTATTTAGAAAAGTTTTATATTTATCATTTCTTAGATGAAATATGAACCTTGAAATTCAAAAAGATTGTTTCCCTATGTACATTATGTAAGCAGAAACTGAGTTATTATTTTGTTCAAGCTTTGAAATCTTGCAAATGTACATGAATCACCGATACAATAGAATATTTTTTTGTAGAACTACTGTCTAATTGTAAAATTATGCTTCTCATTTTGAAATCAGAAATCAGGAATAAAATCCTCCTTCCACCCGCCCCCCAAAATCAAGAATTTATATCGGTCAACTCTCATGCCTGGAGAAAAAACTCCCGATCTAGGGGGTCGTTCCATGCCTACCTCCTGATCTCCTAAAACAGGGCCTGAAATTTTCACTTTTGTCTCACTGGTCCAGGACCTGATGGATCCTAAAATTCCAAGGTCAGTATTAGCCAAAGACTGGTCCAATCCCAAAGCCTGACATGCAAATATTTGCTACTGTGCATTACCATAATGAAAGACAGGAAAATAGTAAAATTAATGCAAACTAAAAATTCAGACAACTACTTTATTGGGTATTAAATCAAAGTAATATTTTACTAAGCATAATATTTTAAAAGTTTTAAATGACATGATCATTCCATCTACGGTTGGATCCTCTATGAATCTTTTGAGTTGTAGTCAACTTCAAGTTGAAATGTTCCCAAAATAAAAGACATCAAACACCCAAACAAAATAGAAAACATGCTATTCAAAGCTCATTCAGTAATACAAATGGGAAAACACACACACACACACACACAAATAATCAGCATGCATTCAGTAACCCCAAAAGTAACAATTCACTTGACAGTCAGAGTCTTGACTCCTTTCACACCCCATTTTAAATATTTTAACATTTTTGCTGTCAAATATCTAAAAAAGGGTAGGAATAGTCAGACAATATTCAAACTACTTGACAGATTGCTCAACCACAGATAAACCTTGCCTTGGACCTCAGAGTGTACAGTGACAAATGCCGTGCTTTCTCAGAAAAAAAGCAGTTTGCGTGCTGAGCTTTCATCAGGACAGAAAGCAACTAGTTTTGGTCCCTATGACTTGGTGAATAACTCATTGTGCATTGCAAAGACTTAGGGAATCAGAGACTTGATGATTGAGACGGGAATGTTTATTTACCATCAACTTCCAGACTAGTCCAAGCAATATGCTGTATTCTTGTTTCATATGCTATCAATGGCTGAGTTATAAAATTGGATGTGCCTTTGAATAAGACACTTGAACGATTGGCTGAACCTGGTTATGCCATGTCTGCTGAAAAAAAATATAAACATGCCTTTTCCCACTGATCCTGGTAAGTCCAATAATATTTAGTTTTATAATAATTTCAGTCCTTTTTGGACTTGGGATGGTTAAAGCCTTACAATGCAACACACAATGTAGCAGAGATATTCCCCATGGTTGATTACTGCCTTCCACCATACTTAAACTCACAGAATCCATATTTGAACATATGTTAATCTGATACTATTGATGTTTAATTTTAGCTATGGTCAAAAGCCGACAAACATTTGATTGATGAAGATCAAGGTTAGTCTGCTGATAAGTGGATTCCATGCTCAGTTTGCAGACTTCCAGTCAAATTGTACAAAACCAGTCTCTCACTATCTGTCAAATTCCAACTGTATCAGTGCACTTTAATAGCTCTTTTCAGATGTTTTAGAATTAAAAAAACACATTGTCTTCAATTTACAAGAAAAGAAAAATATCCACAGTTTGACAGGCTAGTGATGCTTACATACAACTAGTCCACGCCTAAAACATTCAGTCATGGACCTCGAATCACAGTCAGAACTGCCAACCCTCCAGACTCACAATTAGTGAAAAGAGGGATAAAAATTAGTGAATTTCTGGCACCTTCAGTGAAAAATTATACCATGACACTAGCTCCATCAACTTTGATGGTCAGTGCCTCATTATATGAAAATCCCTAAATAAAACTAAACACATTATTTACACTGATTGCATGTACAAATTTATCTGCAGCCAAATTTACTGATATACACAAACTTCACGCTATTTGTCTTAATATGATGCTGTGGCAGACTTCAACTTTCTCAACTGGACTATGGTAAATTTGTTTTCAAAACAGTTCAGGCTTCTTTCCTGCTGTTTAACCTTGGTGACTAAAATTGTTGCAGATTTTCAGCACCTATTACTTCGGAGGCACTAAAGTTTGTCTTATTTTTCCTTACAACAGGAAATCCTCTTTCACTATAACTGTTGCTGATCTCCAACTGAGAAAGGCAGGTCATGTTCAACAAGAAAACTCACAAACAATGCTTCAGAATTGGTAGCTTGGAAGACTCGAGTACTTGGCTGAAAGTACTCGACAGCTGAAATCTGCTGTGGGTGCTCTTAATTTTCCCAATATCTATATGCTTTTTGCTAACAGTTTGCTTTTTCACATCGTTCTGCCGCAAGCACACATATATATTATGATGTAGTACATGTATGGCAGGTAAATTGTTAGCAACAACATGAGCCCCTATGTACATTCCCAATTCTAAAATTTGTGGCACACTACTGCAAAAAGCATGATGTATATTGATGTCTGATGACTGAATGCAAGTCCAATTTTTGGTGTACTCCAATCTATACTTCACTTTTTGTGGAATTCATATCTTTTCCCTTGTAAGTGAAAAATTTTAACTGTAGTCCTGCTTAATTATAAAACAGAATATGAAATGTCAAATGATTAATGATTTGTGGTGTCAGCACATGCACAGCAAAATATGAACTGAAGCAAATTACAAATATGCTAATCTTTCAGTATCTCAAAAATTCCTACACCAGAAAAAGCTGTCTTCATTTAGTGTTTGTTTTAAAATATTTAGAGTCACCACATGTCTGTACATGTGCCATTTTTTTTAAAAGTCAGTTTGGCCCCCGTTTTCTTCACAACCATTTGTAAAACTTTTGATCTAAATATAAATTATATACTTTACAATGCTTGTATCAGGGCAAATTGTAACAACTGGATATAGTTCTAACATCGTGACTAGCAAAATGGGGTTGTTATTGGCATCAGTGACCACTGCAGCTATTTTGACTAGCACTTGATAGGATAAAGTTATTTATTCCTGATTTAAGCTGATTGAAAATTCATTATTTTGTGTTTTTCCATGCAACATGAATCCATGAATCGCTATCAAGAGTCCTGAAATTCACGCCAAAATCATGAGGGTTGGCAGGTCTTCACAGTAACTTTCAGCCCCATAATGTTTCCCTATTTTTGCAGAGAATTCCTGATTATTACACTGTGCCAGCCAATTGAAATTAAACATTGCTCATGTAAATTTATGAAATTTTTTTTAACCAATACACGAATACTAAATTTAAAAAAATAAACTATAACAATAAAGTTGTCAGCAATTAATTCCAATCCAAAGAATGTTCACTGCGAATGCTGTGTCTACAAGCAAATTAGCATAAAAATACACCAGCAGCATATGCATCCACAAAAACTAAGAATTAATGTGTTATTTCATAAACTGTTAAATGCCTGACAACTTGACAATAAGGAAATAAGGTGGAAGTAAATGAATTCACACACACTTTAGGCACCATTACTGACAACAAAATAGGGCATCGTTTTATTTGCTAATCAACTGCTGGTGTGCCATGTGTAGAAGATGGTTTCTCTTAGGTATGTCCTTTCCACAAGAGCAATGACAAGGATTAACTGTTAATTACTCAAACTGGCCTTCTTGCTTGTTTACTCAAACATAATCTTTAGCTGTTCTGCAGTTTGTCTACAGCTGACCAAAATATAAAAAGGGAGCACATCCTCGGGAAAATAAGGCACATCACAGTGAGAGACTCTATGTCCTCTGAGAATTCCATATTACTTCACCCAGAAGATCAGTCAATATTTACTGAAAACAAAGCTTGAGAAATGCAAAAACAATAAAAATGCCTGATTTTAGGTCCAAATCTCCTTATCTTATTATTCATTCTCTCTACCTGGCTTTGGAAAAGATGACACAGGTATGAGAATTTAATTTTTGAACAAAGATAGTTTATATTTCCTTTGTCTTTATTTTAAAGATAGTCACATTCTAGTCTAATGTACTTAGAAATGTATATTATTATTTTCAAATCAACAAAAAAAAGATTATTGAGAATAATGCGAGGATGTGTCCATGTATCTTTCAGATCATAATCATTTATGTTCATCTTATAAATTTTAACAAAGTTCTTGTGAATATCATGTTAGTGGCCATTTTAGGTGTATGTGATTAGGCTTTTCATCATCATGTACACATTATTGTTATGTTCTCTGCATAGTTTATATTTCATATAAAGTGCTTTCTTTCTCCTTGTAAAGACTTTCATCTGGTTAAAAACAGTATATTTAACAGATCAACTTTCAGCAAGTCATCACAACTAAACATGTAAAGTGGTCATGAGTAATGAATTTATTTTGTGGCAGCGAAGCTGGTCTGTGTGGGGATAACATCCAAAACTAAATCACATGTGGCAAGGGCACTGATAAAGAGACAGATAAAACATTGCTTAAAACTACAAGCAAAACTACTGAACTGAAAGCAACTAAAATTATAGCATACAGACTCAAATGAAAACCAAAACAGGACATCCTATAATAAAATATTACTTTGCCAAAATGTTTTATCACTAATTTCAGATTTCAATGGTTTATCTCCAGTGTATCTTCAAACAATCACTCTGAACTGTATGTCATTTCTTGAATTGGAAAATTTTAAATTAGTTCTATGCTTTAATATTTTACTACAAACTTCACATTTGAATGCTTCATCTACAATACATCATCCAGTGGCTATTGTATCTAAATAGTTCATTACAAACTTCACATTTGTATGGCTAATGTCCAGTATATAGTCTCAGGTCCACTCTGCATTTAAACATTGTATCAAAGATGTAAAAGTTTATCTCATGAATGCAATGCCACATGTCTCCTCAAATTACCACTTTTACTAAACGTTTTATTACAAGCTTCACATTTGAATGCTTTATCTCTGGAATGTACTGTCATGTGTCTCTTCAGATTACTACTTGTACTGAACATTTTATAACAAGCTTCACACTTGAATGGTTTGTCTCCAGAATGCATCCTTGTGTGTTTTTTAAAATTGCTAATGCATCGAAACATTTTATCACAAACTTGACATTTGAAAAGTTTATCTCCAGTGTGTATCCTCATATGTTCCTTGAAATTACCACGATCGCTAAATGTTTTATGGCAAGCTGCACATTTGAAAGGTTTATCTCCAGTATGTATCCGCATGTGCACCTTCAAATGATTCCTGTATCTAAACATTTTATCACAAAGTTCACATTTAAATGGTTTATCTCCAGTATGAATTCTTATGTGTTCTTTCAAATTATTAATTCTTTGAAACACTATATTACAAAATTCACATTTGAATGGTTTATCTTTAGTATGGACCATCATGTGGCACTTCAAATGAGTTCTGTGTCCAAACATTTTATCAAACACTGCACACTTGAATGGTTTATCTCCAGTATGCATCCTCATGTGGGCTTTCAAACTATATGTGTATCGAAACATTTTCCTACAAACTTTACATTTAAATGGTTTATCTCCAGTATGTATCCTCACATGATTCAGCAAATGACTTCTCTGTCCAAACATTTTATCACAAATTTCACACTTGAATGGTTTATCTCCAGTATGCATCTGTACGTGCCTATTCAATTTACTACTATATGCAAACATTTTATTACAAATATTACATCTTAATACTTTATCTTTAGTATGCATCCTCGAGTAACCATTCAGATGACAAGGCGCGGAAGCAGCTTAAAACGCACTCATGCAAAAGCGTACTCAACTCTACATTTTCCCAGTCAAAAAGTACCTAAATAAATCAAGGCCCAACACGATGAAGTACTACCATATGCAAACGTTTTATCCCAAACTTCACATGTGAATGTCTTATCTTCTGTATGCATCCTGGTGTGACTTCAGGTGACCAGGTCTAGAAGCCGGTCAAAACATACCGAAGTCAAAACGTACCCATGTATAAATGTACAAAGCCAAAACGTACTCAACAAGACAAAACATACCCAAGTCAAAACTTACCCAAGTAAAAAGAGTACCCAAGTCTAAACACGTACCGTAGTCAAGGCCCAATACACAGAGATTCGGACATTTATTGTTGTATAAGGCTATGCATATCGTTAGATACTTTTTCTTAGTAAAGTGTGAATGGCGGGATTTAAATAGCTTTTCTTTGATGATCTTAGAAAAGGTATATCAATTAATGTAACAACATCTCAGCTCTTTGAAATTACGTTTGATACAGAGGCCCTTAAAATAATGTTGATTTATTCAACACCGTAATCTAAAGGAGTACAAATCAAATCCGTCTGTATATGATGGAAATAAAGATGGCAAATGAGATGTATGGATTGATAGATGAATCGATCAGGAAAATAAGCTAACCTCAGAAATATTACTTGTAAATTAGATCTGGCTTATGAAAAAAAAAGAAAATTCAAATAATAACTTTTATTGCATCAGAGAGAAATTTTATACTGCAAAAACACAAAATATCACACAAATATGAGTTGTTATTTTTCATATTTGCACCAAAATTGAAGCAATATTCACTAGAACATAACAATACATATATATTTTTTAATAATTCCATCTACATAGGTACCGGTGGGTCGGGGATCCATCCCACTGACTAACATAATAGTGTCCAAAGGAATTTTAGATTTTATTCATATATGTGGATCTTATAGATTTTAGCAGGCGTTTTGTGAATATCATGTTAGTGGCCAATTTATTGTTTGCGATTAGACTTTTTGTCTTCCTGTACATATTATCTTTATCTTCTCTTCATAGTTTTCACATTCAACCAAAATCATGAGGGTTGGCAGGCCTTCACAGTAACTTTCAGCCCCATAATGTTTCCCTATTTTTGCAGAGAATTCCTGATTATTACACTATGTCTGCCAGTTTAAATTAGACATTGCTCATGTAAATTTCTGAAGATTTTTTACCCATACACCAATACTAAATTAAAGAAAATAAAGTATAACAACAGAGTTGTCAGCAATTAGTTTCAATCCAAAGAATGTTCACTGCATATGCTGTCTAACAGTGTCCACAAGCAAATTAGCACAAAAATACACCAGCAGAATATGCGCCCCCAAAAAACTAAGAATTAATGTTATTTCGTAAACAGTGTTAAATGCCTGACAACTTGACAATAAGGAAATAAGATGGAAATAAATGAATTCACACACACTTTAGGCACCATTACTGACAGCAATATAGGGCATCATTTTATTTGCTAATCAACTGCTGGTGCTTGCCATGTGTAGAAGATGGTTTCTCTTAGGTATGTCCTTTTCACAAGTGCAATGGCATGGATTAACTGATAATTACTCAAACTGGCTGTCTTGCTCTTGTTGCTTGTTTACTCAACTCAACCTTTAGCTGTTCTGCAGTTTGTCCACAGCTGACCAAAATATTAAAAGGGGGCACATCCTCGGGAAAATAAGGCACATCACAGCGTGAGACTCCATGCCCTCAGAGAATTCCATAGTACTTAACCTAGAAGATCAGTCAATATTTACTGAAAACAAAGCTTTAAAAATGCCAAACAAAAAAAGCCTGATTTTAGGACCAAATCTCCCTATCTTTTTATTCAGTCTCTTTACTTGGCTTTGGAAAAAGATCACACAGGTATGAGAATTTAATTTTTGTACAAAGATAGTTGATATTTCCTTTGTCTTTAAAGATAGTCACATTCTAGTCTAATGTACTTAGAAATGTATATTATTATTTTCAAATCACAACAAAAAAATAAAAATTATTGAGAATAATGTGAGAATGTGTCCATGTATCTTTCAGATCATATTTTTTTTATGTTGATCTTACAAATTTTAACAAAGTTCTTGTGAATATCATGTTAGTGGCCATTTTAGGTGTTTGTGATTAGGTTTTTGGCCTTCATGTACACAATATCATTACGTTCTCTTCATAGTTTATATTTCATATAAACTGCTTTCTTTTTTCTTGTGAAGAATTTTACCTAGTTAAAATTAAAGTCAATATATTTAACAGATCAACTTTAGCAAGTCATCACAACTAAAAGTGTAAAGGGGCCATGAGTAATGAATCTATTTTTTGTCGGCCAAACTGGTCTGTGTGTACATAATATCCAAAATTATATAGTGAATCACATGGCAAAAGCACTTTTAGTTAGTGGCACTGGTGCAGAGACAGATAAAACATTGCTGAAAACTACAAGCAAAACTAATGAACTGAAAACAACTAAATAATAGCATACAGATTCAAATGAAAACCAAAACAGGACATCCTATATTAATATACTACTTTGTCAAAATGTTTTATCACTAATTTCAGATTTCATTGGTTTATCTCCAGTGTATCTTCAAACAATCACTCTGAACTGTATGTCATTTCTTGAATTAGAAATTTTTAAATTAGTACTATGCTTTAATATTTTACTACAAACTTCACATTTGAATGCTTCATCTACAGTACATGATCCAGTGGCTATTGTATCTAAATAGTTCATTACAAACTTCACATTTGTATGGCTAATGTCCAGTATATAGTCTCAGGTCCACTCTGCATTTAAACATTGTATCAAAGACGTAAAAGTTTATCTCATGAATGCAATGTCATGTGTCTCCTCAAATTACCACTTTTACTAAATGTTTTATTACAAGCTTCACATTTGAATATTTTATCTCTGGAATGTACTGTCATGTGTCTCTTCAGATGACTACTGTCGATAAACATTTTATCACAAGCTTCACACTTGAATGGTTTATCTCCAGAATGCATTCTTGTGTGTTTTTTAAAACTACTAATGCATCGAAACATTTTATCACAAACTTGACATTTGAATGGTTGATCTCCAGTGTGTATCCTCATATGTTCCTTGAAATTACCACGATCGCTAAATGTTTTATGGCAAGCTGCACATTTGAAAGGTTTATCTCCTGTATGTATCCTCATGTGCACCTTCAAATGACTCCTGTATCTAAACATTTTATCACAAAGTTCACATTTAAATGGTTTATCTCCAGTATGAATTCTTATGTGTTCTTTCAAATTATTAATTCTTTGAAACACTATATTACAAAATTCACATTTGAATGATTTATCTCCAGTATGTACCATCATGTGGCACTTCAAATGAGTTCTGTGTCCAAACATTTTATCACACACTGCACACTTGAATGGTTTATCTCCAGTATGCATCCTCATGTGGGCTTTCAAAGTGTATGTGTGTCGAAACATTTTCGAACAAACTTCACATTTAAACGGTTTATCTCCAGTATGTATCCTCGCATGATCCTGCAAATGACGTCTTTGTCCAAACATTTTCCCACAAATTTCACACTGGAATGGTTTATCTCCAGTATGTGTCCTCGCATGATCCTGCAAATGATATTTCTGTCCAAACATTTTATCACAAATTTCACACTTGAATGGTTTATTTCCAGTATGCATCTGTACGTGCCTATTCAGTTGACTATTATATGCAAACATTTTATTACAAATATTACATCTTAATGTTGTATCTTTAGTATGCATCCTCCAGTAACCTTTCAGATGATTAGGCCCGGAAGCAGGTTAAAACGCACTCATGCAAAAGCGTACTCAACTCTAAATTTTCCCAGTCAAAACGTACCCAAATAAATCAAGGCCCGACACGATGAAGTACTACCATATGCAAACGTTTTATCCCAAACTTCACATGTGAATGTCTTATCTTCTGTATGCATCCTGGTGTGACTTCTGGTGACCAGGTCCGGAAGCCGGTCAAAACATACCGAAGTCAAAACGTACCTATGTATAAACGTACAAAGCCAAAACGTATTCAACAAGACAAAACGTACCCAAATCAAAACTTACCCAAGTAAAAAGAGTACCAAACTCTAAACACGTACCGTAGTCAAGGCCCAATACACAGAGATTCGGACATTTATTGTTGTATAAGGCTATGCATATCGTTAGATACTTTTTCTTAGTAAATTGTGAATGGCGGGATTTAAATAGCTTTTGTTTGATGATCTTAGAAAAGATATATCAATTAATGTAACAACATCTCAGCTCTTTGAAATTACGTTTGATACAGAGGCCCTTAAAATAATGTTGATTTATTCAACACCGTAATTTAAGAAGTACAAATCAAATCCGTCTGTACATGATGGAAATAAAGATGGCAAATTAGATGTATGGATTGATAGATGAATCGATCAGGAAAAAAAGCTAACTTAATTAATATTACTTGTAAATTAGATCTGGCTTATGAAAAAAAAAAGAAAATTCAAATAATAACTTTTATTGCATCAGAGAGAAATTTTATATTGCATAAACACATAATATCACACAAATACTAGTTTTTTTTTTTTTTTTTTTTGTTTTTTATATATTTGCACGAAAATTGAAGCAATATTCACTAGAACATAACAATAGACATATATTTCTTAAATAATTCCCTGTACATAGGTACCGGTGGGTCGGGGATCCATCCTACTGACAAACATAATATTTTGCTTTCCAGTTCTTTTACGTACTAAACATATATAGAATTTCCGAGAAAAAAATACTCCTCGACTTATAAACTTGTTATTATGCGGCGCTTATAACACGACCCCTACACTTTATGATGAATTGATTTTCGGTAAAAAGACGAGGAAAACCATGGACATATGCTTAAATATATACACTAGTGACTTTACAAAGTCTTCTCTACTTAAGTACACCTGTTTAAAAATATTCGTCAAAGTAACAGTACAAAGTCAATAACCTGCAACATTAATCAACAACATGATTATTACAAGAATCACAAGAATAACATCCTAAAATTTCATCTGGAAATCTGTTCCTGTTAGTAACTTGGCTTTTTATTATTAAAAATAAAAGTAAATTTGGGCATCGTAAAGGTTTAACTAGAAAATGCATGTGTCCATCCGCTTATCTCTCACAAAGAAAATCAATCAGTCGTTTGAGCAGGGGCACGTGTCCACAAGCTCTTAAAAGATGTTCTGTAGCCATTGTGCTAGTTGGTATTGATCCCAGTACTGAAATATCTTCTTTTGTTTTCTAACGTAATTTCTTCACTGGTATTTCCTTAGTTTCGTTTCAAAATATCAGAATCTTCTGAATATTGACATAGGATGTCTTATGGTGTAGCTTCCAGATCAGAAGGTAGAATGGAAGTGTTCCACAAGATTTGATATTCAACCTTCTATGCCAGCTGGGGGAGGTTGGGGGGAGAATAAAGCAATACTTTTTTTGTCGATAATGAAACTGATCTTAAGATCTTAAGTTTAAAAATCACACGTAAGTATAAGCAAAATATTTAGAATGCCATTAAGTAAGTCTCCCTGCCGGACGCTATATGTTTATTTCAAAATTAATTTAGCATGACAGATTAAGAAGCAACCTTGCTGCCATCGAAATGTCAAAATGAAATCATTTTAAAATAGTATTACCATCTTAAGATTCTGTTTTCAAGTATCAAATATATTGTGCTACCCAGTAACTTTTACGTACTGATATTACAAACAGTGTAGATTAAAGATATTGCTACCTTCATCATCATTAATTCTTCTGACTTACAGCCATTAAATAAACTCGTCAACTAGCTGCCATACACTGCCGCTAATATTAATCCTTAGCATTAGCACCAAGTTTAAAAAACAAAACAAACAAGAAAAACAATGAACTTGGTGAAAACTATATCCTTTCCTTCACGTGACGACACAAAACGTGATCACTTCCATATCCGCCATTTTACTTCCGTTGCTGCCTCAAACAGCATTGCTCTTGCCACATAAATATGAAGACACGTCTCATTTTGTGCGTAGGGATATCCTAATACATCAAATTCAGTTGTGTACGTCAACCGCACGAGACCAAATGCGCAACGTTTCCCTATTTTTCTTTTTTTCAAGTCATACATTGAAATTTCAACCATCTTTATTATTCATAAGCAAAAGATTAATTAATAAACAGACGCAGAAACAAAAGGATACACAAATAAATAGAAACATGTAACGATTTTAAATTTTAATGGGCTGAAATCAATAATTTTGTTATCGTTCAAGTTAAAATTCCAACTGTTAAGAAGATAGTAGTATAAGTAATATGAGGTTTCTATTTCAGAGACCCCCCTACCCCCCAAAACGTTATACGTGAGCATTTTTGTCAGCAGCCTTTTTTAGCTTAAAATGATGACTTTCATATTTCAGACAAAAATATGTTTTGTTGGGGTAGGGGTGTCTCTGAGATAGAAACAACTCAATTACTTATACTACTATTACACTCTAGAAATTATTTTTTATAGTTTTAGACAAAATTTATATTAAACAATAAAATATTATATATAATGTCCTTCTGTCATCCAACCCGACATGTTGGATTTGATCTGACAAACAGATTTTGTAAGAGATTTAATTCCATCAAATCAGCCTCAGGTTATAATGGTACAAAACCTAAAATAATAAGAGATTGTATTAAAAGTTGGATATCATATATCGCCAAAATATGGATCAGTTTGGTTATTCGCGACTGAAAATGATGTGAGAATAGCGGGTTGGGCAGATGATGTGATGACATTTATTGATAATATGGTTGATATTTTATTTGATAACGATATTTCTAAACTAAAAGACAAAAAATAAACAGCAGGATGACATTCGGTCTACCATTCCACGAATTCAAATAAACCTAATGAGGTTCTAAGAGTCTCTTTCAGATATACCCCCCGGCGAATTTCTAAATATATGAGACGAAACTTTAGAAACTCAGAGGGCAGTCTATTTTATATGTAAGCCTTTTTTTGTGGCTAACTGGACTCTTCATTTTTGTTAGGACATTACCCCCAGTGAATTCCTAAATATCCGAAACCGAAACTTTAGAAACTCAGAGGGCTGTCTATTTAAAGGTCTTTGTTGTGACCAGGAACCTAATGAGGTTTATTTTTAGTCTAGCTATGTTTTTTTTGGAATGGCCCTTGTGTGGGGTACCCCTTTAGCGAAGTCACAAGGTCGCGACCTCACATCATCCCGCTGTTTATTTTTAGACGGCACAGACGGCACAAACACATAACATAAACTTATCCTAACTTATCCTAGCGGGGGGCCTTATCTACGTCCAACAAATTTCGTACACTCTCCCACCATGGCGACACCTGGGAGTGCAAAAAACGCACCCACCACGTGTTTACATGGTGGGAGAGTGTATTTTGTTTGTTGAATTTCGAGGAATGCTCCGGGACCCCCCAACCTTTCCTAAAATTTCGAGGGGCAAATCCAGAGCCCTACCCAACGATTTCGTCCGTGAAGGGAACCGAACTCAGGGCGTCAGTATCAGAATCCAGCATTCTTAACACTGAGCTATGAAATTCAGTTATATATATATATATATATATATATATATATATATATATATATATATATATGTTAAAAAAGTTATTATATAGTTACCTAACACTACACAGGCTATTACAATATACAGAATAAAAAAATCATAATTATTATAAACTATAGTGTGGATTTCTGAATAAAATAACATTTATTGTAAAATATTTCAATTTCCAAATACATTGGAGAGGTCTATACAATGTGTATAAAATCAGCATTTCTGTCAGTTAAAAGTCTGTGTTTCATCAGCCGTTGCTAGGAGATAGTAAGAAAAATCAATAAGTTTTATGATTCGTATGCTGCACATGCTATCTAAAAATAACTTGCTGTGTGAAATTAAAACTCATGTGCTTTATAGTCACAATTACAGTTTTTTTTTAAAATTTTATGCCTGTCTGTTTGTATGTTAGTTAGAATATTTATAGTCACAATTACAGTTTTTTGAATTTTGTGTCTGTCTGTTTGTCTGTGCAAGTTCTCTTCTGGAGTTAAGTGCATTTTAGAGAGTTTGAAATGCTTTTTAATAAAAACCAACGTTAGTCTTATGTAAGTTCACATAACATAGCAGACAACTGCTTGTTACTAAGCTATGCTTAACGGAGTTGTCTAGCTTGATCAACTAATACCTATGCTTAACGGAGTTGTCTCGCTTGATCAACTAATACCTATGCTTGATCAAAATGCAGTGAATTAAGTAAAAATTTGAGATAAAAAGACTAAAACTCACTGATTATAAGTTTTATAGCCAAAAAATAAACAAGATTTTTACAATGTAAAATCTAAATCACATATGATATGTTAGATAACTTACAAAGATTTCAAACGAAGCTGGAACAGTATTATCTTTCTTTTTAAAAAGGTTATATTTCTTGACCAACACATAGTATTTCCACACTCGCTATCAAGTAATATCTGCTATCATGATTATATAACGAGAATTTAACTTTACCAGATACTTTACGATGAGATTCGAATACTTCTTTCATCGCTATCTTACTGAGAAGATACTTACTACCTTTTGCAAAAACCTTTGACCTGTCCAAGTCTATACTAATTTTGGTATACCGATTTTGGCTGATTGGATTATGTAAATTATCATATTTCAATTCAAGCTCGCCTCGTAAACTTTCGAGATAACTAAGGAATTTGCTGTCATCTGATCTAATAAGGGAGAGTTTGATTCTGTTAAGTTTACTAAAACAAATACCTGAAATTTCATCATTAAATTTAAATGATAATTGTTGGCTATTGCCCATTATTTTTTTTATTTTGCTATTAACTCCATCTGCTAATGTTAAATTTTCAAACATTATTTCTAATGTTTAGACAAAATTAATTGTATAATGTCCAATCACTAGAGTCTTAATTCCATCGCTGCAATATCTTTTATCATCGAAATTAGTTAATCCACGTTTTATTATTTTATTTGTGGTAACATTATGCTTGTGTGATCTAAACATGCACATGGTAGAGAAATGTGGAGCAGACGTTTTAAGGACATTTATATATTCACTATTTTTAATTTCATTTTTTACAACATTTTTCTTAATACCTTTTAACTTTTTAATTTCATCACTTTTAATTTGTCTTTGTTCGAGCATTTCTTTAGTCATGTTACCTACCGGTATATCAATTTTGATAGAGTAAATTTTGCTTCTTAATCCAACAAATTCGATAACTGGAATAAACATAAACTCATCTTTCATTTCTCCAATAACTTTCTTATTCGAATTATCTTGAAATCCACTACACGCTGGATAATCTGATAAGTCAAACAGATCACGGCGTTTATAAATATCCTCATAAACATCTTCACATTTTATATTGTAAACTAGCGAGTCCGTATCAGTAAATAGCAACTCCGAATCTGGCCATTGCTTTTTGGTAAAATTGTAGTGAAAATTATACATCAGCCACTTCGATATATCAAGTACAGCTGCACCAACATAAATTGGTTTATTTAACTTTAAATTTATCTTTCGTCGTTGTATTGCAACAAGATTTTCATTAAATATTTTCATGCTAACAAAACCATCATCGTTAACTAATTTATTTCTGCGACTAATATCATTGACAATTTCTATAGAAGCCCTCCTCCGAATGTTTTCCATCGTCTTACCGAACACTGAGTTGTTCATTAACTTGAAAAAGTTTTTCTCAAAGTCGGTCTTAGCCACAGCACGACTTTTCGTATTTAGATCAATATAATTTGCCATCCACTTCGACTGATTAAACTTTAGCACGCGATGGACTTTTATCAGAATTAGTCCAGCATCTACTGCTTGTTTTAAATTTTTGTAGTGCATAACGTAATTTCTTTTATCTAACAAATTTGTAACTAGCTTATTAACAATCGAATTTTTTGCTGTTGTTGTTGCTCGTTGTTCATGTGATAATAAACTATAATCAATCATCATTGACTCTGCGCAAAACGGGTAGTCGTTATGTAGATCGTGTAGCGAACTAGGATAATCTAGATCAACTTCAACAAAATATGAGATATCTGAAAAATCGATGTTAATTTTTCTAGGTAAATCTTTTTCAGTTTCTTTAAGAAATTGATCTGGAGTTATCCAATGAAATCCACCGTGTGGCATTGGCTCTGACATGGCCCAGCCATACAAATTCACAAAATCTAGATAAATAATGTAACTCGACGGGAGATTTTTATCGTAATTTTTCAGATATTTGTTATTAGCGGCTGCATATTTCTTTGTTATGACGCTAATTCCGCCTCTGATACCTTTTTCAATAAAGTTAAACATATCGACATCTGTCAGGAGATCTAGTTCTATTTTGCTTGTTTTTAGTAGAGCGTCCCAAGACAGCCCTGGAGCGGAATAATACCAGCAGGGGTCTAATCCATAATTTGTATGACTAACCTGACGAAAACTTTCGAAAACATCTGCTAGCAATAATACATGTTTTCAAATACAGATCGTGATAATCACCAAATGTTTTACAACCAAATTTATTCCAGATATCTTGTGCATATTTATATTCGTCATCTGTGATATTTTCGTTTTTGAGTTGCGAGTAAAATTTATCTTTGTCAGGCAGAGAAGTTTCATTAAATCTGCTCCAGTCGTCGAGATACTCGTACGGAAAGATACCTTTTTTGGTCAAATCGATATAATTTTCACCGAAACAACTTTTTAAGTTAGCAAAATTACTGCAGCCTTTTACTAGCTCATCTAATGATGCTGCCATAAATTGCAGACTGTCAATAAAGCGTAATTTGCCGAGCGTGACTGACATATACTTTTCAAAATTATTTGGAATACATTTTATTACGTTATTTAATTTTAGTTTAGCTTTAATATTTTCATTACCAACAGCTTCTACAATGATATGACGGTCATAACCGCGAAAGTTATGTAAAACTACAGGAATAAAATCTGGAGCATGAGATTTTAAATTGCAACTGTTATGAGCTGCCCCACGATATTGGCCGGTCAAATGACAATGATCTCGCACCTTGGAATCGTCCAGCAACTTTTCACAAATATGACAATTAACTGCTTTATCGAACTTGAGTTGTTGTTTAGACGTTATTCTCATCGGAGCTGTTTTAAGTAATCTGTTAGAAATTTTATTAATTTCGTCTATTAAATTTTTTAGTAACCACACGGCTGGATTTTCACCTCTATATAACTTTATCGGACATGAAAATTTATCTCTAGCGCAACAAAGTACTTTATAAGCTACTCCGCAAGGAATATGCTGTTGTATTTTTCTAGTACTGGCTTTTTTCGGATTATTTTCAACTCCAACCACGGGAACGAGTAGACACTCGAAATCAGCGTAAATAACAAAAGGAATATTTAGTTTATGATTATAATTTTTAACTTTCAATATTTTTTCTTTTTCGCTAGGCATAGTTATTCTTTGAACATTAACGCAGTATTTGAGATGCTCCTGCAGTCTTCCGTCGCTAGAAAAACCGTGCAAACATCTATAGCAGAAATATTTTTTATTTTTATTTTTACTGTACTGTCTGCCAACTAATCCGTTAAAGTTTTTTATCCAACAGCAATGTCCCTGATAAAATAATAAATTTATTGTCAACTGTGAAGCATTTTCTGAGATATATCTCGGGTAAACATTTTCTTTCTCATCTAGTCCAGAAACATTTACTGAGATATTGTTTTGTTTTTCAAACTTTGGTATATGATTTTCTGCTACTGGAAAAGTTATTCCTGAAAAATTTAGTTCGTCCTCGTGTGGAAAATACTTGTTAACGCGATCAGCATTTTGTTCTTATGGAAACATCGCAGAAAGAATAGACCACTGAAAACATCTGTTATCATTGTTTCTTACATTTATACAGCATTTTTTGTTTTTAATTTTTGAGGGAGATCGACGTAGCCAGCGCTATTAGCGCCGCTGCCGCGAAGTACGTTATATTTTGCTGTGTGAAATAAAACTTCTTTTATCATCTCAAATTTCCAACCTGATCCTGACAAAGTAAATTCTTCTAATTTTTTGTTTATTTCTTGATGTATTTCATCGGCGACCACGGCAATGTTTGTTCCAGTTAATATTTTTCTCGATTTTGCTGTTAAATATGGTTCTGAAATTTCGCTGTCAAAACTTTTTGTTTCAAAAAGTACATCCTCGACTGCATGTAACTTTGATAAAATCATATGATATTGGACTATAAGTTTGATACTTTTATGAGCCGCAAGTTCTCCTGATATGACAGGTTGTAAAAGATGAAATAAATTTGTAGAGCTAAAATTTGCTAAGACATTTTGGTCATCAAGTTTGTAACTATTGTCATAACCTGAAAAGGCTGAAGCAATTTTTTCTGATTTGATAATGCTCTTTTTAACAATATCTCGCAATTTTAACATTATATATATAGTAATATTTTATATTTAATTGAATTTTTTCTAATTAGAGATAAGAAAAACCTTATAGTATAATGACAGAAATTTTGAGATATCTGCCACTGACAGCGGAAGAGCAAGAAACGTATCATGTACACCATAAATACAACCTATATGCTGCAGATGCACTTGGTTCTGTTATCAACATAGCATCTAAAAAGGCTATTGGCATACCAACGCCAGCTGGCATGTTAATTTCAGTAAAAGGCGATAATGCAGAAAGAATTGAAATGTTTAGAAAAGATTTTATTTATACTTTGTTTTGCGGCGATATTCCAGAAGGACAACGAGTATATAGAGCAAATGGCGCAGTTGCTGATGATAATATTGAAAATTTAGGATTAGAAAATGAAGTTCAACCTCATCCAAGATGTGATCTATATGAGGCAAATGATAAGGGAATTATTCGACATAAGAAAACTAAAAACGTTGTTGGAAATTTACATAATGGAGGATATCTTGGTGTGATGGTACGTTGAACAAAAACTAATTTTGTTTTTTATCTATCGCATCGTTTTATTTACGAAACTTTTCATGGAGTTATTTCAAATAATTTAGTTATCGACCATATTAACAAAATTAAAACAGATAATCGTCTAGAAAACCTAGATCTAGTAACATATCAAGAAAATAGTAGAAGAGGAGATACTGGTGGTAATAATTGTAAAAATCTAAAATCAATTATTTCAATAAATTTAGAAACTGGAGAAGACATAAAATTTAAATCAATAACAGCATGTGGAAAATATCATAAAATTAACAAAAGATCAGTGAGAGATGTAGCTGATAATGTAACTAAATTAGCAACGTCAATGTTGACATTTGATAGATTTAGTTTTAAATACGATAATTAATAATATTTTCCAGATCATTCCGAGAAAGACAATTGTGACTAAATTCCATGACATCATCGCGATTAAATCGTAATGTCATCATTTGATTCGTATCAAGTTTCATTTTGTCAGCTGCTGTTAATAAAAAATTGTCGGAATCACCCAATGCTATCATAACATCAACAAAATAAAAATTATGTCCCAATAAACAAGCTCGAATTGCCTCAGCTAGTTCTTTGTTATTTAGTATATTAACTCGCTGATGATATTTTATTTCTCCGAACATCTTATTATTTATTAATTAGATAAAAGATAATTATAATAATGAGCTTAATTGAGAGACTGGCTGAGCTATATTCAGGAGATTTTGTTTCAGTTTCTAATGTTACATCAGAAAATATTACTAACGATAGATTTGCTGATTATACTGAAAAAGATATTTTGTATAACTATGACGATGAAGAAGATGATGTTATTGTTAGTAAAAAAAATTTAAGCAGACCAACAACTGGGCGATATGATGTTAAGTACCATATTGCTAAAAAAATAATAAAATTTAATTTTACTATCGCAGAGCATCAAATATTTTGGCAACTTATAAAGCCTTTTTTAAACGTAAAAATACCTGGACAACAAAGAAATATAAAATACGATTTTATTGTTCTTAAAATATTTAATTTAATGCCAGTTGATGATGCGAGAAAATCACATTTAATTTCTTTATGCAAACCAGTAAAATGTAAGTCAGTGCTAATAAAATATGAGGAAATTTATAATAATATTATTCAGTCGATGATATCGACCGAGTTGGTACCCAACTATTAAATTTATCGCTATATCCACGCCATTTGATTAAACTTTTGTTGCCACGCTTTTTAATAACTTTTTCAATAACAAACACATCTTGTTCTGTGTTCTGAAGTTCTTGCTCGTAAAAACTGCCAGTTATAGGCTCACCTAATAAATCTTTCAGCGAGTATGTAACTGGTATTGTTAAAAGTACTTTATCAACAACAAATACTTCTTCGCTCCAGTTATGAGTATAACCTTTTTCAAATATTTTTTTCGTCAAAGAAATTCTAACTTTATCGCCAACTTTAAATTTGTGTCGTCGGTACATGTTTTCGTTTGCTAATATTGGATTTGAAATCGGGTCATTTGGCGACATTTTGATGGATCTGTGTTTTGTGTTATTATATTCATCAACAATTTTCTGTAAATGGTCAATATATTTATTCGTGTTTTTAGCTGTCAAATACTTATAGATTTTTTCGTTTAGTGTGCGATTAAATCGCTCGACAATGACGCTTTTTCCCTCGTTTCCTGTAACATATTTTTTAATGTTATTTTGTTCCAAAAACTGCTCAACCTTTTTATTAAAAAACTCCGCTCCATGTTCAGTCCAGATTCTGTTTGGTTTTCTTTCTGTGTTAACAATAATTTGTTTTAGCGCATCAGTCATCGAGGTCCCTTTTTTATCCGAAACTGGTATACTAAACGCGTATTTGCTAAAAACATCGACAACATTAAAAGATATCTTTTTGGAGCGTCATCAGCGCCAACATTAAATTGAGCTAGATTTGACATATCAACTAAATCTATCGCCCAGATGTCATCAACGGCATTTGCGACAACTTTACGTCGCGGAAACTTTTTTTTTTTAGGTCTGTGTAGCTCTACGGCAAGATCATCATATAATTCTTTACCTAGTCCTAATTTATATTTTGCTCCAATAAAACCCTGGACCAGCCTTCGGTCAATACGTTCTCGTATATTTGCATGTTTCATTTCACGAAGTTCGTCTAACATTACTTTATCGCAGATGTGTTTATTTTGATTGCTGTCTGGAAGTTCAATATCTCTATAGCAGATTTCATGGCGCATTGCTATTGCGTCAACTTGATTGTAAGGCTCTTGTCCTGGCAGCGGATTATCGTTTTCGTCAAGTTGTTCATCAAGAGGATTCCATGGACCTGTATATTTATGGCCTGGCAATGTCCAACCGCCTTTTGGTCTCGGCAATTTGCCAATTAATTTATGTATATCTATACCTGTTCCAATTATTTCTCTGTTTTTGCATTTCTGGCAATATGTAACAATTTTATTTTGCTCGAGACATAAATCTCTATCGCAATCGCAGCCGCATGTCATTATATATTTTATAACTGACAAATTTTTCAGAAAATAATGATTTTATTATAATCTGAAAAAAATTAAATTTTTTTTATCAAATTCTGACGTTTTTTTCGACTATTTTACCTGTTTTGTTTAGAGATTTTTTGATCACATTTCTCGTTTTTTACAGGTCAAACCCCCAGCTTTTTTCAATATAAAATGTACCATTTTTTGATATTTTTCCTTTTTTGTCTGATTTTTCTTAGTTTCTCGTTGATATGTTGTTGCTTTTTGTTTGTTTTGCTCGTTTTTATATGGAAAATATCAAAAAATGAAAAAAATTATATTGAAAAATGCTGGGGGTTTGACCCTAAAAAAATAAGAAATATTACTGATTTTTTTAAAACCATTTTCCCCAAAACACAATTATTGATTTTTTCAGTCGTCTACTAAAATAATCTCCCTTACAACGTCAGGAGGGTAACCCACTCCGCTTGTTTTTGGCAAAAACATACTTTTTTTTTCTTCCGCAGATTGCACAAATACTTTTCAGCATTATTCTATTATTTTTTGTTTTTTCTGTTTTTTCGTCTTTATTTTCTGTTTTAGTTTTACATTTAAGACAATATGTTGACATTATTATATTTGTAATTTAGATAAAATTAATTGCAAGCTTTAGGTAGCTTTACAAAAATTAAATGCAATCTCATCATTAGCGTGAGAAGGTCTTTTATCAAATTGCAATATAAACTTTAAAAAATCTGGATTTTTTTGTCATCTGTTTGATGAACATTATGCAATAATATCCACAAACGGAAGTTCCAACTGGTTGAATTTGATTAGACGAATAATTTATTATTTTCGTATCTTGTATTCTGCTCATATATTTTTTTGCTGCGTCACTTGGTGGAATTCCGAACGAGTCAAAATAATTGTTATCATAAACAGCTACCCAATGTGTGCCAGATCCGTCATTGACGATGGTGTCGCTTGCGCTGGAATCGCCATAAGTTCATCTTTGGAATAAACTCCACTGAAATGTTTTACATTTTTTAGTTTGTCAAGTATATCAAAATTACTTAACGCGGCCTTGTTCTTGGCAACATTAATCCTCGTCCTCGTCCTAACAGACCTGGCAATAGACTTCCTGCCAATCCCGCTAGTAACGGGGCTATTGGAAGAAATCCACCTTTTCGCTGTCGTGTCTTTTTTTTCGTCGTCTTTCTTTTCGTTGCTGTTTTTCGTTTTGGCATTATATTTATTAGTCAGATAAAATTGTTGCCATCGAACATTTATACGAAACATCAAACTAAAAAATTGTTACCATCGAACATTTATACGAAAATTTTCTTTATACCACTACCGCGGACAATACCACTACCTTTAACTGCCTTTTCCGTTGCGCCAGATATTGCCCCAGACGCTGATGCTAATCCTAATGTACCTAACACTGGCAAGATTTTAGGTAGTAATGTATTGGCTATCACAGATAATGCCGAACCAAAGAAACCGCCATGTTTTGCCATCGCAGTTATTTGTGCAGCACTTAAATTTAAAACAAAAGGTTTTTTGCGATCGTATTTATTTGCTTGTTTTTTGGTTAACAACAATTTTGTTAAAGCACCTGCTTGGGCGTTAGGGTTGACCTTTAATGATACTTGCCTCTGTTTAGCAACAGCAGCTGCTAATTTTTTAACTTGACCATCAGTCAAATGTATTTCTTTTACAATATATTTTGTCATCTTATATAACGATTACAGATTAAACTTGAAGTTCTTCGAACTTTGAGTAAAGTGCAAAGCACTTTAAACTTGGACTGTCATTTTACCTCCGACAGAGTCAATTGTAACAAATCTATCGCTTATCACTAACGCATACACGTTTAACTGCGCTGCTGGAGCTGGAGCTGGAGCTGCTCCTAGTGTCCAAGTAATTTCAATATCAGCTGTGCTGTCTACAGCTCGCTCGTTATGTTTACTAACATCAAAATAAAATATCGGATAAAGTGTACGAAATTCCTCTACTGATATCTGAGATCCATCTCCAACATCTTGATATTTTTGCACGGCATCGAGTAAATACATGTACGGTCGAGTAACATTTTTATTAGTGTTATCTGCAAAATTACATTCTATCGCTCGCTCCAGATATTGTTTTGAATTTATTCTAGCGTATATTCGTCTAACATCAGCATTATCAAATATCGCATTATTTTGTTCTGGTTGTTACGTCAAGCTTGTCTCTGAAATACAACAAATAATTGCCGTGGTTTTTGTTCACTTGGTGTCGTTGTGACTCGCCATGTGTAGTCGGTGGTATTCAGAACTGCTGTTTGATATATTCTATGTTGCTGAAAATAATTTCTGTTTGTGTGTTTTTCCAGCATATTATTTAATTCCGCCATTTTAGTGATTGACGGAGTTATTCTTGGCATCCACAGCGCAAGTTTGTTTATGACAAATTGTACATCAACCCCACCTGACCTAAACAGGCAATCGTTTTGTTCTGATCGATCTAAAATAAGCGTATGTTCAACTCCACGAAATACTTTATTATAGTCCCTGCAAAAGCAAAATATTGTACTTAACGGCAGCATCATTGTAATTTGACGTGATACTCCTGTAAGTGTCTTTCTCTTAAAATAACCTTCATTGTAACGTATATTTCTTTTGATGTTAAGAATTAAGTTATTAACACAATTTAACATTTCAGTGCCGGTTGCTGCTACACCTGGTGGTGTTATGCCAAGATTATTACAAACTGCAATAAGTGAGACTCTTGTAGCGTCTGCATTAGCATCTGCAGCTGGTGGGTCTATACCAAAATTGACAGCATTAGCGATAAGGAAATCTCTCACAGTTGCAGCATCTGCATCGGCATTAACTCCAGCCACTAAAATAGTTACTCCTCCTGAAACAAATTCAGCTGATGCAACAACACCTGACAAACCAGCTCCAGTATCTTTAAACCACATCATATTAGTTGCAGTTGATCTGGGGTAATCGTCGGAAAATGAAATAATATTTAAGATTGTACTTGCAACTTGTAAGTGATTTGAAATATCTTCGACAGTTTGATTGGCCAGCTGATTTTTAGCACTTTTAAATAAACACCAATCGTCATTAATAAGAGCTACTTCTACTCCAGCTGAAATTGCGGCAGGTGGAACAGCCACTGTCATAATCTGGCCACGAACTTCCAACATTGCTTTATGAGGCAGTAGAAATACGTCCTCGTCTCGAGTATTAAATGTTCTTTGGCCAGCCTTATTAGGTTCGTTGGAATTTTCATCAAGATATTCAACATATTCGAATTCTGTTACTGTGTCGTCTGTGTCATAAATTTCTGCTAAATCGAGATAATTTTTTACAGACATTTTTTTATTTATTAGGTTATACAAAATTTTGTCATCAATGATAGCAAAGCTATTGCGACGCTGTTACTTGAGATATTAATTTTTGTATAATTTGTTCTCCTCGTGGCGATAAAAGATTTTTTGTTGTTGGCATCATTGTGCGTTGAGTTTCTTTTGTTGGTGCTATTTCTGAAATAGCTTGTTTGATTGTCGGTAATCCGCTTTGCGGTGCGCCTTTTATTTTATCAGCTATTTTTTGCCCCACGGCAGTTCCAGCAGCAGATGCAGCTCCAGTTGCAAAAGCTTTTGATGCGTCAAGTGCAATTGGTGCAACTTTATGAGCTATTCCTGGAATATTTTTCATAATTTTAGCAAATATATTTCCTAAAAATCCTCTTACTATTTTTCTTCTATAAACTTTTTTCTGTTTCATTATATCTGCGGTTGTATAATTTTGTTGTCAAATCTTTCAGAAAATATGTTTACTATTGCTCGCGCAAGTGCAGGTAATAAGTAACAACTTCATTATTAAAATCTAACTGTCTTCCTGATTGATCTGTCAACTGCATATTTACTTCTGTTATTTGATTTTCAATGTTGAACGGGTAATAAATAATATGGCGTGGAATAATTTGCATAAGATAACCAGGTGGAACTTCTGGTGAAAAACTATATATTGTTTGACCTTTGCTGCCTTTAGCTGAATAAGATTCAGATGCGATGGAGCAATTTATCAGTATTGTGTTTACTTCAGTTATATTTACTGGCTTTTCACCTTCATACGTTTCGGGATTATCACGATTAAGAGCAGGATATACATAATTATAAAATCCTATCATTGGTGCGATACTTGTTTGCGATACAAGACTAACTGTTATATCTTTTAATTTCATTCTTGCGCGTAACGTATTATAATTTGGTGCAAGCTCAAAATTATCAGCTTTACCTTTATTTTTTGTTATAAGTTCTTTTATTATTTTATTTAGATCAGTAATATTATAGGCTCCTTGTGGAATTTTAATTGTTTTCCACGCGACAAATGGTGAAGTACGTATAGGAACACTAAATGAAAATTCATCGTTTACTCCAGTTTTTACATTAGCCATAGCATTCCAACAAGTGCAGGAAATTAGCCCAATTTCATATTGTTTTTCACGATCTAGTTCTATTGGTGGAATATACTTCACTGAAAAATTTGCGCTATCTTTATCAGATTGGCTAGAGTCTAGTAATAATGTTGCTGACATTTATTATATAAAATATTTTTATAAAATTAAGTCGCCGCGATTAAGTTGCCTTGATTTGATATCAAATCAAGGTGTAAAGTTTCGTATTCGTCAGATGTTAATAAATTTTCCGATCTCAAATTATCAAGTATGTCAATAATTTCATTGTCAATTTCAGCACCAACATTTCCAGCTTCTTTTGATGATATCAATAGCATTAATCTGCCAATCATTTCAGTAACTGATGAAAATATTCTAACTCCAGTTCCTTTTTTTTTCTATACGATTTTTATCGAAGAATGCAAATTTTCTTTTTAAATTCCACCCCTTACCAAAAGGTTTTCTTCTACTGGCTTCTGCCGTTTTTCCAACCATTGCAGCGATAATACCATATCTCATTCTATCATAAAGTGGAGGCATATTTATCTCTTCTGTAACTGTGTTTAACTCATTTTTAGCAGTAACACCGTCATTCATTATTACAGTTAATTTGTCAATTAATGTGTTAAATTCTTCATCACTCCATTTATCTATATTATCAAGATCTTTTATATTTTCTTTCGTTAAAAATTCATTATATTCATCATTTGTTATCTTATTATTTGTTAGTTTTATATACCATCGTCTTTGATCTTCAACTTCCATAAACTTTACCGTTAACTAGCCAACTCTTTCTTGTTCCTTTTTCAATATCTTTTAATTTTTCTGATAAATTTGTTAAAATATTTTTAATCTCCGTTGTGGTTAAACCTGCCAGTCTTTGTTCAAATTCTATTGGATTATTTATTAGCCGATCTAATTCAGTTTGTCTTGCAACCGGATCAGCAATATTTGCTACAAGTGCCTCAGCTAATCTTTTTCTCTCCGCATCAGATCTCTCAATAATTCTTCCAGCAGCTGCTTCTTGTTGTTCTTTAACTAGTCCAAGTAAACCTTTTTCCTGTAGTCGCTTAAGTTCTTCTTCTGATAGTTGACCAGTTTCAGGTTGATTTCCAAGCAAAGCTTCAGGAAATGGTTTGAGAGCGGCTGCTGTTGTTTCTGCTGCAACTACTTGGCCACGTCGTGCTTGCTGTACTAGCTGTTTAAATTTTGCCTGAGACTGAGCAAGTTTTTTTTAGATCTTCTATATGTTTTCTGTACTTTGCTTGTCTTTCCATTAATTATATACTATTTTGTATAAAAATTACTGTAGATATTTTTCAATACAACATCGAAACATTTTACTCGTATCATTTGTTAATTTAACAAACAAAAAAAAGTCGTATTTATTTGCTGTTGCTTGATGATATAGTTCAATAAATTTATCTTTTGTTACATCACCACATTGCTCGTTCGCGATATTTCTAACGTCAACATTGTCAAGTCCTGGAAATAATATAAAACAACCAGTATTTCGCCTAATAAATCTATCAACATTATAAAAACCCTGGGCGAGATAAATAGAATTACATTTTTTATTTCGCGACAGTGAAAAATACGATCTGATTTTATTCATTTCTTCATTATTTAGCGGAATATCATCAAAAACAACTATCTTGTGTTCGGACGAATCAAGTTGATTAACTGGAATAAGTTCTTCTGGTTGTTTGATAATAAAGAAATCTTCGCCAGCTTCAAAATCATCACGAAGTTTGTCATTATAATTGTTAAGTAGCTGGTACTTATCCTGTTGCGGGTTAATCGTGTAAATATAAACGCGATCGTAGTTAAAATTATCTCCGAGAATTAAGTTCATAAGTAAGTTTGTTTTTCCCGATCCGGTTCTCCCAACGATAAGATAATCACAATCTGAAAGTTCATTGTTATGTTTATGTTTCACCAAACGTTCTGTATCAAAATTTAATATCGATGATTTTTGCCATTATTGTTATATAATTTTATGCTATATAATTTTTGTCAAACGATAAATAAATAATGAGTTTTTATTAAAAATTTGGAACATTAGTAGGAGATTCAACAGCTGAAAATACAACAGACGGCAAGGTTGATTTATCAGGCTATCTAAAAAAAATCCGGCGATACAATGACGGAAAACTTGTTTATGTCAAATCAACGAGTATTAGAGTTAGAAACAGATTATCCACCAATAAATGTTGTTAATACACAAGCCGTTAGTTATGCACAACTTAAATTAGTCGACAATAATAAACTAGATAAATCTGGTGGAACTTTAAGCGGTAACTTAGATATGTCAGGAAAAAATTTTTATAAATTTAGAGACCAGGTATCCGCCAGCAAACTTAAATCAAACTCAAGCGGTAAGTTATTTGCAGTTAAAGTATGTTGATGATAACAAACTTGATAAAATAGGTGGGACAGTTACGGGTAATATTATCATGTCGGGAAAAAATATTACATACCTTGGAGACCCAACTGCAGAATCAGACGCAGCAACAAAAAAATACGTTGATGATCAAGAATCTAAGTATGTGTTAGTGCGTGGTGGTATAATGCGCGCATTCCTCAACATGAACAATAATGGTATTAATAATCTTAGAACACCAGAAAAAGATTTTGACGCAGCAACAAAGAAATATGTAGACGATAGCGACATTAAGATCGCTAGTGATCAAGTAAAGGCAATAAAAACAGTTAATGATGGAATTAACGCATTTAGAACTGATTTTTCCAATCACGTACAAACGTTCTTAAATTTTCGTAGAAATATAAACAAATCTGTTAATGAATTGTTTGGAACTCCACCAACCGTTGATATTAAACTTTCTGACATTAACACAAAACTAAACGACATTATTAATGGAATACCTAATATCATTGAAAAAACAAATCTGGTAACAAAGTTACTTGCTGGAATTCCTCACAAGCAGATCTTCAACGTAGTATACACAGTAGCATCAGGATTAGGAGTATGGTCACTGCAAGATAACACTCTCAAACATACCGCAGAAGTCACTGGTATATATAGGCTGTCCATATTTAGCATTGCAAAATTCAGTATATTTACTACATTTTCATGGCGTCATTCAATCGATACTTTTTCTGAAGTTGTATCTGTTATAATAAATAAAGATGCTGAAGAAATATTTCTACTGGAAGCATCTGATAAAAATTTAACCAGAGCATTATACTGGTGGTGTTTGGAATTTGTATGTGAAACTCTTCAATTAGTTACCTAGATGACACTATTGTAAAGAAATATTATATAATGAAAAAAAAATATAGTCGATTTTAATCATATTTCAGAAAACATTCCAAAACAAGATGTGGACGCCTTAATGCAATATTATAAATATTATCATAAAAAACTTTGGTGCATAAAAAAATGTTACAAATACTATACCAAAATACTTCGAGTAATATCATATTTACCTCTGATCATGACCAGCTCTGGTATAATTTCAAGTGGCGCATCATTAAACCCGTTTTTATTAATAATATCTGGTGTCGGTGTTTCTCTTGCAACAGCTTGTAAAAAAATTGAGCCTCGACTCGCGAGTAAAACAAATGCTTGTAAAACAGCAAGTATCACCTATAAAAAAAATTACTTGATCAGATTCGATCTTACTTGCGGAGAATAAAATATGATATGGACGATTTAATACGCGAGTTTCGTATTATTGACAGTATGTTAACAGATATTCTGCCAATGAGAGTTAGCAGGTATGAAAAAGATTATAATAAAATATGGATTACAACAGTAGATGTTTAATTTTATATAACTTTAGAAATATCGTTATCAAATACAATATCAACCATATTATCAATAAATGTCATCACATCATCTGCCCAACCCGCTATTCTCACATCATTTTCAGTCGCGAATAACCAAACTGATCCATATTTTGGCGATATATGATATCCAACTTTTTTAATACAATCTCTTATTATTTTAGGTTTTATACCAGTATAACCTGAGGCTGATTTGATGGAATTAAATTTCTTACAAAATCTGTTGTCAGAACAAATCCAACATGTCGGGTTGGATGACAGAAGGACATTATATATAATATTTTATTGTTTAATATAAATTTTGTCTAAAACTATAAAAATAATTTCTAGATTGTAATAGTAGTATAAGTAATTGAGTTGTTTCTATCTCAGAGACACCCCTACCCCAACAAAACATATTTTTGTCAGAAATATGAAAGTCATCATTTTAAGCTAAAAAAGGCTGCTGACAAAAATGCTAACGTATAACGTTTTGGGGTAGGGGGGTCTATGAAATAGAAACCTCACATTACTTATACTACTAAGATTTCATGAATATTTGGTTTTGACTTTTGACACAGACATGTTTCATCAGACACATGAATAATTTTAATACACTGAAGATGAATCTTCTTTAAACGGTTCTTGCTTGCATTTAATATCATACATCAATCATATCCACTACAAATATTTGATCATACTAATTAATACTGGTTTGTCAGCTAACTTTGGCACAAGCACTTGTTTTCGCGAAAATTATTTGTACCTTAAGTGTGAACAAAGGTTTCATACTGACTGCTAATGGCGGCGTAATGTGTACACTCGTTGTATGGTGGGTATTTGCGTGCACAATCATGAAATGTGAAAACAACCCATTTAAACCAACATGTAAATTTAAAATGGCATATATATATATATATATATATATATATATATATATATATATATATATATATATATATATATATATATATATATAATTTATTTTGTAATAAATCTAAAAATTCTGTTAAATTTGGGCATGATAACGTTATGATTTGATGAGTTAGTTTTGACTTGGTTACGTCTCGGCAATCATAGGTACTTTGTGAGTTGAGCAAGGTTCGTTCAAGTACGATTTGACTTCGGTACTTTTTAAACTGCAGCTCATAGCCCCGACTTCTTCAAATCACCCCACCCACCCACCCCCGAAAAAAAAAAAGAACTGGATCGTTAAGGTAATTATATCGCTACTGAAAAACATACCACTAGAACATTTTTCTAGTGAGTCCTAAATTATATTTTGTAACTCGTTACACTGAATAGTGGAGGTTTAACACTTCTAACATCTTTGATGGGAATATTGTGATCACTGTTGTTTTAACGCTTATCTTGTGACTCAATTTGACCTATTTCCTTGGCATGTATTCATTTTGGTTGGATAGTAGTAAATCAATTATGTATTCAATGTCAGATAAATCTTACCCCGCCCTATAAAATTAATCTATTGATCCTGACGGGCGATTTCTTTGTCTGGATTCACATATACATAAAATCGAGGAATTGTTTGCAGAGACGCATGTGGGCAGAACATCTGCGTACATTTTAGACGCTTATCCGAAGGTCTTGTGTCACTTCAGCAACCGTCGGTCGAAGGGTCCTTTTGGCGATACTATTTCTAGCGCAGATCCTACGTTTGGCGGCATATACACCAGGTAGAATAACACAGCCCTATGTCATCTGGCCATTTTAAATTTGGTGGTTACATACGGGTTTTACTAAACAAGGGTTATTGTCAACACTGTATGCTGATGTATTCCGGACAGATTAGTATACTGCAGAATCGATCATTTTAATGAACACGTAACATCAGTCACACAAATGTTCAATTAGTATCAAGACAGATTTGGGGCACTGATCGAACAGGGTAGTATTTAA
Source organism: Megalonaias nervosa (assembly GCA_016617855.1). Lineage (NCBI taxonomy): Eukaryota > Metazoa > Mollusca > Bivalvia > Unionida > Unionidae > Megalonaias > Megalonaias nervosa. The sequence goes on from JAECUM010004462.1 coordinate 85,723, forward strand.
TATGTAGTAAATTTTAGTTTACTTCATAATTTTCAACATTTTCTTGGATTTTGCTCTCTAAAGTCGTTCATGAACTTCATTTTAAAATGTTCGTAATGTGGAAAAGTTAAGGCGGATGCCATAACTATAGTTCTTTCAGCACACATCATCGTGGATGATATCAGTCTGTTGCTCAATGAATTTTCTGAATAGCTTCATTAAATATAGTTAGAACTAACTAGTTCGCTTTGTGCACGAACTTTTTCAGCACCATTCGAATGGATATAGAGTGTAAAACATCTTATCAAATACATTCTACAACAACGTGGTGTGTTTATGTCAATTTTTTTAATGCCCCCAAGACCCGCGGAAGATTATATTTGTTTATCAGTTGTGATCAGCTTTACTATTCGGCTCTATTCAGCGATAATGTAGTTGCATACGCTTGATCTCTTTGCAATATCAAACACACCGCTCCGGTGGTCATGTGGTTAGAGCATCCGCCTCGGATGCGGGAGGTCGTGGGTTCGAACCCCAGCCTAGTCAAACCAAGGACTTATACAAATGGTATTAAGAGTTGCCTCGCTTGGCGGGCAGCATTAACAGCTTAATACCTGCAGCATGATGTCCCAGTGCTAGACATCACTATAAACTGCCACACTGCAGGCATCGTAGCGATATGACTGAAAAATTGTTAAAACTATGTCAAAAATCCATATCACACACACACACACACACACACACACACACACACACACACACACAACAAGACATGGGACCATCACAGCTCATATGGAATTTTAAGTCTCAAACAGGTGGTGTGAAAAGCAACTTTCTGGATATGTAAATAATATATTAAACTGAGTATTTTTCTGGGGTTTTTTTTCTTTTGTAATTACTAGTAATACTGAAACATTCAATACTTTCCCATTATACGCGTATTTATAACAAAATATAAGTTTACTCCTGAAGTCATAGTTATTAATTAATACCAGTGTATTGTCATAATATGTTTATTATATAACAGGCACGATCTGAAGTAAAAATAAAAAAAGTTTCGACGTTGATCGAATTAATATCTTTGCCTCAGTTATTAAGCAGTAGGAGTAGAACAGAGTAATATTAATAGTTTTGTTTTATTCAGTGTGTGAAACTCACCAAAATAACAAGCAAGCCCGCAGCAACAGTAACCTGAATAGCCCCCTACCTCGTTTTTGAAAAGTTGACAGAAGTATGAGAATCTAATTTTTGTACAAAGATACTTTATAATTGTTCAGACTTTATGTTAAAGATGGTCATATTCTAGCCTCCATTACTTAGAAATGTATAAATGCTCAAAGAAAACTTTTTGGACACACACTCAGGGATGGTGACGTAAAACAAATCCCACAAGCCCTGACTGAAATTTCATAAGCCCAGACTACAATTTTCATATGCCCCAAATTTCCACATTTTGTATATTGTTTGCCACACAACACTACAATTGCCACAATTCAAATATAAATTCAATAGGGGGTTGAAGATAACGTAAATGTTATTAGTGTTCTTCACTACACTTACTAAAGACTGGATTGTCATGATGTTCAAACTCTTATTGGATTCTCTGGGCCAATCATATTCAGAACCAAGTTGATAGACGTCAATATGTTGTTTGCAGCATGTGCAAACAATTAATTGCCCTACCCCACCTTGTTTTTTGCCGGCATTATTCACAAAATAAAACTCCATCGACCAGTTCTGACATTTATTTTTGTTAGACTTTGCTGATACTATTGATATGTAATTGCTTCATAAATCGGCTTCGAAAAGAATCACACTTGAACACTATTCTGACAATTGAAATGATCAGTCTTTGCTTTTGATGTATAAGCTAGACCTGAAGTTTTAGGGAGACTACAACACAACAACATGGCTAAGGCGACGGGGCATCTCAGAAAGATATAGTCGGTCAAAGTATCTCAAAAAAATCACGGGGTGAAGTGTTTTCGCTTTCCTAACAGAAGAAGGCGATGTTTACATATTTTAGGCGACTTTATCGCCCACTTCGCCCGGTAGCGTGACCCCTGTATGTGTAGTAAGATCCAACTTCGAAGATACGTTGATACATGATACATATGTTGATACATACTTTTGTCATCCAACGCACATCTAGCATCTCTTTGATTTACTAATGGGTTGTTCCATATCATGAGCGTACCTACCTATGCAACTTAGCACGATAGGCTCACCCACTGCGGTCTTCAAGCACTACTTATTTGTCTTCATGTAGATATTATCTTTATCTTCTCTTCATAGTTTACATTTCAGGTCAACTGCTTCTTTTCCCTGCAAAGAATTTTACGTAGTTCAAATTAAATCAATACATTTAATAGATTACCTTCAGCAAGAAAGTCTGAAGGTGCCAATTGTTAGAATCACAACTTAGATTTTGTGTCAGCCAAGCTAGGTATGTGTGGGCATAATATTCAAAACTGGATGGTAAATCACATGTGGCATAGGCAATCAAATAGTGGCAATGGTGCACAGATGGATAAAATATTCCTGAAAGCTACAAGCAATACTACTGAACTCAAAGCAACTATAAACATAACATACATTCTCAACTACAATCCCAAACATACACCATATATTGTTCATTCTCCAGGATGTATGTGCATATGCCTTTTGAAAAAAAAACAAACACTATTTGCCAAAACATTTTATCACTAACTTCAGATTTCTGTAATGTAACTTCAAACAACCACTCTGAAATTTGTTATTTCTTGAAATTGTATGTTATTGCTATGCTTCAACATTTTACCACAAACTTCACGTTTGTATGATTTATCTACAGTACACCAACCAGTGGCTCAAGTGGCTTCTATGTCCAAATGTTTCATCACACACTTCACATTTGAATGGCTAATGTATAGTATGTATTCTCATGTACACTCTGCGTTTAAACATTCTATCAAATGGTTTATCTCTAGTATGTGTCATCATGTGCATCTTTAAAGCACCACTCTGTCTAAACATTGTATCACAAACTTCATATTTGTATGGTTTATCTCCGGTATGTATCCTCATGTGGACATTCAAATTACTACTATGTCTAAACATTTTTATTACAAATTTCACATATGAGTGGTTTATCTCCATAATGCATTATCATGTGTCTCTTCAAATTACCACTTTCACTAAACGTTTTCTCACAAGCTTCACATTTGAATGGTCTGTCTCCAGTGTGTATCCTCGCGAGTGTCTTCAAATGACTACTGTGCCCAAACATTTTATCACAATCTTCACATCGGAATGGTTTATCTCCAGTGTGCAGCATCATGTGTGACCTCAAATGAGTTTTCTGGATAAACATTTTATCACAAACTTCACATCTGAATGGTTTATATCCAGAATGTATCCTCATGCGTTTCTTCAAAATACCACTTTCACTAAATGTTTAAGACAAGCTTCACATTTGAATGGTTTATCTCTAGAGTGTATCCTCATGTGTCTCTTCAAATGACTACTGTACCCATACATTTTGTCACAAATTTCACATCTGAATGGTTTATCTGCTGAGTGTATTGTCATGTGTCTCTTAAAATTGCTACTTTCACCAAGCATTTTATTATTATAGAAGGGGAATATCATAAAATAATCTGTCTTCTTTCAATTTGGATCGGTATGAGTTTGAGTCCAAATTGGATGGAAAGTACTTTGATGGGATGGAATGAAAGGAAGATCATCCAAATGACCAATTTCTGACCACCCTAGCACATGATCTTGTCATTTACGTTCTGCATCAACTGCTTTAATTTCTTTTCCAATTGTCCTCATAAATCTTTCAGCTTCACCGCTTGCTTGAGGCCATAACGGTGTGATTTTCCTATGCTTAAATCCCAGGTATTCTGCAAATTTTGTTAGTCTTTTCCACTGAATGGAGATCTATTGTCCATTCTTACAACTTCTGGCATTTTGAACATTGAAAATATTTTGTCAAGTTGCAGAATGACAGATTTAGCAAATTTTGAGTTAATAATTTCTGCCACAAGGTACCGTGAAGAGTCATAACCAAATACCATTAAGTAGGCTCCGGATGGAAGAGGGCCACTGAAGTATATGCTAATTTGAGTCCTAGGGATGGCTGATTGAACTGTCATTTTCAACGCTTCCGTCATTTGCTTTGGCGTTGATGCAACAAGGCATGGTATACAACTTTGACAGTAATCCTCTCCTTGTTTGTCAATACCAGGAAACCATACTTTCCCTCTCTATGACGGTTCGATATTCTTCTCCTATCTCTTGCAGAGTTTCGAAAATGTCGTTTAATTCCTCTCCTGCATAGTGTAAAAGGAGTGCACGTCGACATATGGCGGGAAAATGGGCAAACTTGCTGCCATTATCACAGATGTAGACTTACATTAGAAATGCAAACTCGATAGCAGGTCTGTAATAATACTCTGTGTAGAATGACACAACTGTCTTTATTCTTCCCTTGTTATCCCCAGCATTTTTAAGGCATAACCTCTTTGCCACTGTAATGTTTGGGTTTTGTAATTAGAGAGGAAAGGACCTGTTTCCACAAATACATGCTTATTTCTCCGCATACATACTATAAGTGAGTTGCTAGTCAGTCCTACATCTAGCATCTTATATGTCAGCCTTATCTCAGACCACAAAGTTGCTGATTCAGCAATGGGAAAACCTATACTACCGTATAGCACTGCTTCTAGAACTCTACAATAACCTATCCAAATTTAAACATACCCAAATCAAAATGTACCCAAATAAATCAAGGCCCAGTACTACATGCAAAAATTGTATCCCAAACCTCACACGTGAATGTCTTATCTTCCCCTTATGCATCATCGTGAGTAGCGTAGTGGGACGATATAGCGACAATAGGAAAATACATTACGGAACCCTCTGGGACTGTATGGCGACAAGATTTATAGCGACAAAAAATCACCCTGGGACTGTATAGAGACAATGGGAATTTTGTATAGGGACAAGAGGAATGGAACAGGTAGGGTGACGTCACGGTACTGGACACTTGCAACAATGTAGCAAGTACCATGACGTAATGCCACCTGTTTCATTTCTATATAAAGTTTGAATCATTCGTGTTTGTGTCAGTGGATAGTATATAGCAAGTACCGTGACGTCATGCTACCTGTTTCTTTTCTATATAAAGTTTGAATCATTCACGTTCGAGTCAGTGGATAGTATATAGCAAGTACCCTGACGTCATGCCACCTGTTTCATTTCTATATAAATTTTGAATCATTCGCATTCGTGTCAGTGGATATTATAATATTATACCAAAATTATACAATTGACTAAAAATAATTTAGGTAAAGAGAATAATGTTTTTTTTTTTGGGAGTTAAACATAAATTATACAATCGAATAATTTTTTTTTAGGCAAAGTGAGAATAAATATCTTTTCGAGGCATATGAAGTGTCCCTGAAAAGGGCCTTTGGGTTTTTCTTCTTTTGTCTCCAGTTCTTCCACCAGCTTCTTAATTTTCCAATTATTCATTTCTTCTTCTTTTTCTTTTATTCATCTGGAATCCAGTCTGGATGTCACATGTCTCTAAATGTTTTCTCTATTTTCATCCAGTTTATGTTCAGTCTTTCAAAGTCCTCTTTCTCTTTTTGGTTTTCCTTCTCCTTTCTCTCTTTTGTCCATATCTCTTTGATTTTCTTCACCACTTCTCCCATTACCTTTTTCATAATGTCTTCTCCTTTGTTTAAACCGTCTAAGCCTTTTTTGACAGAAGGCCACTCGGTTAAATTGTATATTTCTTCCAAAAGACATCTGACTACTATAACAATATCAATAACCTGTTTCAAGGTTCCCACTTTTACACATTTAAGTTCTATGAAGCCTCTCAACTTCTCCGCTTCCTCCACTATCATCCCTTATAAATCATAACTGGCTACTTTCAGTCTGGTCACCAAGTCTTGGCTGCCTAGGAAACTCCATTCCTTTTCAAGCCTATCTAGTACTTATGATCCATCCATCATCCAGTACCAACTGTCTTTTAATTGGTTAAATACATCCATCTTGATAGGTGTTGACTAGTCAACGTGTGTAGTAGACTGACTGACTGAAGGATTTAAGTCGCCTGTGCACTATGTGCTTTTGCGACTGGTTATAGCCCCGGGCTGGGCCTTTGGCCCCGGGCTGGGCTCTTGGCCCCGGTCTGGGCCATTCAGTCTGTTGGAGATGTGAGAATGGTGCCACCACAGCCTCCGGCAACGAGGATAGGCGGAAAGGATCCCGGAAGGTAGCAGCACCAAACGACACAACAACGCCACGGAGACAACCCCCGGGGGCAACCCCAAACCCCCAACCACGCGCCCCGGCCCAACGCCAAGGCCGGATTTCCTGTCAAATCTTGTCCAGTTTTTTTAATTGGACAGCCCTATACCAATGATGTGTAAATCACCTGTGCAATTTTTCAGTCGTTTGGGGTTGAGAATTTTGAATACTTCGATGAATTGGAATTTTGTGTACTTAGCATACTTGTGCGTTTGTCGAAAGCGGTTTCCAATCGTGTGGGATGTTTGCCATTCCGTTTGCATTATTTGTGCTTAGTCTTTTTGGTGGATTTTATTTTTGACGGTGGAGCCAAAAGGATTGAGTTTGTTTTGTTTTTGTTGGTCTTCGTATGCCAACAGGAAGCCCCTTATGCTTTTATTTAATAAAGGGAAGGGGGCATTCTCTCTCCACACACAGACACATATCTACTATCCACACAAACGAACGCTAACGCATAAAACATACACATATCTACTATCCACGCAAACGAACGAGAAAGCATTAAACACACACACATATCTCCTATCCACACAAACGGACGAGAACGCATTAAACATACACATATCTCCTATCCACACAAACTAACGAGAAAGCATAAAACATACACATATCTACTATCCATACAAACGGACGAGAACGCATAAAACACACCCATCTACTATCCACATAAATGGACGCGAACGCATAAACATATATACTATCCACACAAACGAAGGAAGAGAAGAAACACACACACACACACACACACACACACACACACACACACACACACACACACACACACACACAAACACACACACACACACACACACACACACACACACACACACACAAACACATACACAACAGTGAAGGAGTGAGTCTTTATAGTCACACTACTCTACATTCACACAAATTGGCAACGTGAATAGTCTCTCTCTTTTCTAGAGATTTGGTTAGCCCTGAGAAGGGCTGTTTTTCTTGGAACTCCAATTGCACCTGGCTAATGGTTGCACCTACCAGGTCTGGCCCACATACGCATCGCCGGTTCCAGTCATTCTCCCAATTAATGCGTATGGTTCCGAGAGCAGACGGGGCTTGAGTGGCCTCACCATCCCAGTTTTCACTTTGAGGGATAGTGAAGACTTGTTCCCTCTGTCTTCTCCTATGCCAGACCCGGGGATGACGAGGTCTATGTGGCTCCCACTCTTGCCGCTGTCTCTCCAATTCCTCCAATGCTTTTGCTCCCAGTTTTCTGTCTGGAGGACAGCGGCTCTTGGTAGAGATTGTGGCTGACGTTGTTGTTGTGGATGTGGTTGAGTAGGCCGTACTGGTTGTGCAAGTGTCCTCACCTCAGGTTTGACCTCACACAGAGGTCTCATTATGAGGTGAGGCAGGATCCCTCTTTTATTTTCTTTCTCTTCTTCCTTCTTCTTTTTTTCTCCTCTTCTTTAACCTGGCTTCCTCCTGTACCGCCTCCATAGCCAACTCATCTAGCAGGCGTCTGGCATGCTCCAGGTGCATCTGGAGTTCCAACAGTTTTTGTAGTCTGCTCATCTTCTTCCAAGTTAACAGGTCAACAATGGTAGCCAGATTGACGAGTGCTCTGCTTTATATTCCTGGAGCACGGACGTGAAGGAAAACATCCCCTTTCACCAAAACTTACCATAACCAAAAAACAAAACATCAAACGCGCGGACCTAAAATAAACACTCACTATGACGTTTTTGCTTACAAGCACAGACACACACAATCCTACAAAACAGAGAAGCGAAGTGCTTATAGACACACTTCTATTTATTTTTTAAAGACACAAACATACAAATTTGTTTTGGCAATTGAATTAGTATCTCTTTTCTAGAATAGTGGGGTAGCCCTGAAAAGGGTTGTTTTTTGTTAACGGGGAGTGATGGCAATCTTTTTTCACTGTCTAAGATTGCGTCCCCCTCTGGCGGCAGGCTTTCCTATAGGATGCGGTCTGCTACTGCGGAAAGAGCAAGAGCATTCCTTGGTGTCTACTCGACAGTCAACAAAACCTCTGTCTGGTTCTTGCTGCTGCTGCTGTTGTTGCTGTTGTTGTTGCTGTTTTCTCTGCTTCTGAAGTCTGTACTTCTCTGTCCATTCTTCTTGTTATTTCTTGATTTCCTCTCTGAAGACCTCTTCTATCAGGTCTTGGGCTATTGATAACATCCTGACATTCTCTATCTCTTCAGGCTTCGGTGTCAGGTTTAGCCTCACACGATGTAAATTCACGTAAGCTTCGTTCAGCTTAGTTAGTCTGGAAGGCATGTTCATAGGTTAACGAGTCAACAGTGCATGGCTAGATTGGAGACCAACCCGCTTGATATGGTTCAAAAATAGAAAACATCCCTACTCGGTTTTAGTGTCGGAGCACTATTATACCTCATGTCATGGTGAGGTATAGAGAGAAGTCAAAGAGTATTTGTAATGATAAATTTTTGAAAAACAAATTACAGACACATTTTTTTCTCAAAACAAAACATTTTTATTCAACAAAGAACTAACAAGTAACAACTAGCAATGAAAATAACATCAAACAAATTATTTTTGACAAGGTTGACAATGTTGTGAGATTTCCACTGATGGAAGTCATGAGGCCATTGATGTACACTATTTTTCCTAGCTAAAGACAAAAGATAACCATAATGGTCACAAAACAATCGATCTGCTTTCTCATCGTTTCTAGAAGAGTGTCGACCAGAATAAGTCACTAAATGTTTATAATGGATATCCAAGATTGCGTTGATGAAGAAAATACACACAATATTGTCCACACACCATAGAATATGTGCCTTGTAATTTCACATTATTGAATCGTGTCGTCTGGGCATTTCTTCTCATAAAGTCAAAGATATCGTCTTCAAAAGGGGGTAATCTATACGAATCAAAATATTCCACACAATCCTCTTGAGGGAAGTAAACGGCTACCCAGTGGGTTCCTGGGAGATGACTGTCGTCCGTGTTGATGACATAAGCTTTATGGTCTTGAGGTTTGCAATGAGGTAGTTCATCTTTAGCACACACGGCAGATTCCAAGAAGCAGTGTACTACGAACTGTTGTTGAAAAGGTAATAAAGTTCCCAGGTATCCATTTTTTGTTGTTTTTTTTTTTCTTGTTGTTTTTCACGTGTAATGATAAGTCATCAATTCGATTCTGACTTTTTGCTTGAAAATCTCTGACAAGTTACCGTTTCTTCGCCTTGTCTCCCAACTCTGAGCTAAGAGTGCTTTGATGCGATAGATCTCTAGAGTAGTCAATGGAGGGCAGGAAAGATCACGCAAGCCTTTATACCACTCATGCAACACTGCTTCTTCCGAAATAAGACTCCAAGCTTCGTCCAGATACTTGTCCAATTTTTCTTCTTGACTCATCATCAGACATTTATCGTGTTGAATTTGACTGGGATGATCGTTCTGACATCCATAGCAATCTTTCTTGGTCAATTCAGTAATTTTATCCACCAGGTGTTTAGCAAAACAGGACACTAAATGTTGTTCTTGTTCTGGCCATCTGGACGTGACCACCTCGTTCTCTTCGTCTTTGTCTTGGGGTTCTGCTTTCACGGTATCCTCCCATTCCATTTCCAAAGATTCTCTACTGTTCAAAGAGGGATAAGAGTCTTCCATAGTTTCTAATAGTCTAGAATGACTTTTCTCTAACTGTTGATTTCTATGATATTCTCGAATTCGGCATATAGGATGACGTTCACCGTCTCAGTGAGAGCATCTGCAAACTGAAGTTCCAAGCGCAGTTGACCGGATTTTATAGGGTGGAAATGTTCCTCGTCGCTGCCTTGGTATGGAATGAAATCAAAGTCCCACAAAGTGTAACCTCCTACATAATCTTCGTACGAAGTGCCGTCACTGGTGTCGGTTCTTAGCTGTCCGGTAGCTTCGTACAAGGACAAGTACGATCTCAAGTAATTCTTCTGGGTAAAGGTAGGTTCGAAGGGTCTGGTACACAAGGTCTTGCCATCGCGACTGACTTCGACCTTGGACACTCTGTACTGCTTAAACTGGAAAGGATTTTGATCTTGGGCTCCGTTGAGGGCTGCGTTGCTGACGACACCAATGATTAAACGTTTGGGTAACTGTCTTGGAACAGATGATCTCCGATCTTGGATCGGAGTCCAGCAGCAATGGTGAAAGTTTACACTTCTAAGCGTCGTATCGGATACTTGGCGGTCGTTCTGCTCAATGTGTGACTGATGTCGTTTCCCGCTTTAGGTAACACTTCTACGCTTCGCACGTAAAGTCTGGCTTCTTGGATGATGGTTTTGTACTCGTTGACATGGGCCATCAAATGGAAAGCGACACCGCTGCGATTGAGTCTCAGGCGAATATCCACTCCATTCAGCAAATACTTGTCTTGAAACCACATGTCCAAATGCAAACGATCCATCAGTTCTAAACTACGACCTTGCAGGATTTTCTTTCGACGGTTGTTAAAGCCCACATTGTGAGGATTGTGATCTGCGGTCAGGGATGTGTCGTTAAACGTGTTCTCGCCTGCGGTGTCAGGTTTCCAAACCACGCAAGCATCCAGATGAGTGTTCTTGGCCTCTTTTCCGTACGTCAAGAGATTTTCCAGGTACGCTCGGTAAGGGTAATTATCCATGTTACTGCTGACCAGTTTGTTATTCAAGTACAAATCCTCTTCGTTCTCTTCGTCTTTGTCTTGGGGTTCTGCTTTCACGGTATCCTCCCATTCCATTTCCAAAGATTCTCTACTGTTCAAAGAGGGATAATAGTCTTCCATAGTTTCTAATTGTCTAGAATGACTTTTCTCTAACTGTTGATTTCTATCGTAGTGTCGAATTCGGCATACAGGATGACGTTCACCGTCTCGGTGAGAGCTTCTGCAAACTGAAGTTCCACACGCAGTTGACCGGATATTATAGGATGGTAATGTTCCTCGTCGCTGCCTTGGCCTGGAGTGAAATCAAAGTCCCACGAAGGGTAACCTTCTGCATAATCTTCGTACGAAATGGCTTGGCTTGTGTTGGTCCCTAGCTGTCCCTTGGCTTCGTACAGGGACAAATACAATCTCAAGTAATTCATCTGGACCAAGTTCGTTTTGAAGGGTCTGGTACAATGCCATCGCAACTGACGTCGATCTTGGACACTCTGTACTGCTTAAACTGGAAAGGATTTTGATCGTGGTCTCCGTTGAGGGCTGCATTGCTAACGATACCATCGATTAAGCGTTTGGGTAGCTGTCCTTGGAACAGATGATCTTCGATCTTGGATCGGAGTCCAGAAGCGATGGTGAAAGTTTTCACTTCCACGCGTCGTATCGGATACTTAGCAGTCATTCTCTTCAACGTGTGACTAATGTTGTTTCCCGCTTTAGGTAACACTTCCACACGACGCACGTAAAGTCTGACTTCTTGGATGATGGTTTTGTACTCGTTGACATAGGCCAGCAAATGGAAAGCGGTACTGCTACGATCCAGTCTCAGGCGGACATCCACTCCGTTCAGCAAATACTTGTCTTGAAACCACATGAACAAACGCAAACGATCCATCAGTTCTAAACTACATCCTTGCAGGATTTTTTTTCGACGGTCGTTAAAGCCCACATTGTGAGGATCGTCAGCTTCTGTCAGGACTTTGCCGTCAAACTTGTTCTAGACTGTTGTGTCAGGTTTCCATACAACGCAAGCATCCAGACGAGTGTTCTTGGCCTCTTTTCCGTACGTCAAGAGATTTTCCAGGTACGCTCGGTAAGGGTACGTATCCATGCTACTGCTGACCAGTTTGTTATTCAAGTACAAATCCACTTCGCTGAACAAGGAATGCATGAAATTGTTGACGGGAGCTACTCTAGCATCGTCTCCCGGATTGGTGTTGTCCGTTTTGATCACTTTCAGTTTCAGGTACAAGTAACTGTTATTCAGATCGAGATAATCTTCGGGTTGTCCTTTGCTTTCAAACTCAGTGGGAGCTGAATCCGTCAAAGAGGAGACGGGAGGAAATTCGACCCATTGGGATTCTTGCATCGTCATCATGGTGGGTGGCATAGCAAACAGATCTAGTTCCGACTTGGAACAGGCGCAAGACTCTCGGTGCATCATTTTCTGTCTGTGATTGTTTTTTAATAATCAAAAACGTCTAACTCTCGGACTGTTTTTCTTTTCTTAGTCTTTCTAGCTCTAGAGGTGTGAAGTCCTCTCAAGTGGTGTCTTCGTCGTCTTTTTCTGCCTTGTCCTTGCTGTGGCGTCAGGGAAGCAGGAATGTCTGACTCGGCAACGCCCAGAGCATTTATAGGAGTTTCTCGTCGGCCCAAAATGTCTTTGCCAGTTTGAAGCAAGACATATTTGCCTGCTCTCAAGAAAGGTTCTTTGGGGTTTTGTTTGTCAATGATGACATTTTGTATAAATTCTTTACCTTGCGTCAACGCGGCATCTTTTAAGGCGTGCAATCCCCGTGTCAGCATCGGTTTGAAAACAGGAGCCACTGTACGAAAGGCTGATTTTAGCGTATCTCCTAAACCATGTCCTCGTTGTCGAGCGACTCCTTGGTACACAGGATACATGACTGACAATTAGAGTAATCGTTTTCGAAAATGGAGTTTCACTGTGACTTTCCCTTTGTTAAATGGATCATTTTGTCCCAGATCTCCTTTTATAGTAATGTTGACAGTGTCGAAATACGATTTACTGACGGGCAAATAGTGAGGATGTACAATTTCGCGGTGAAAGTGATAAGTGTTTCCACCTTCCTCGTCAGCAGCCGTGGCAGAATCCACTTTGAAAGGAATGACACGCAATAACGGTACGGAGGTGTTTCCCACCACGTTATACTCCATTACGTAGGAGTACACAAAACTCAAATTCAGTCCTTGGCTCATTTCTACAGGGGATCGAAAATATTTTGCAAAATCCAAGTTACCAAACACGGCTGGTATTTCGGTTTTCACCTTGATCAAGTTGTGGTCTCCACCCAAAATATCATACAACTGAGGACAAAATATAATGGCCAATACTTTGTCCTCTGAAAATTTGATGAGTAGGCGACGAGCTATTTTGTGGTATTCGATCGCGACATTTTTTCTGGTTCTCTCCATGGCTTTGGCAAACACGTTATTGAATTTGGTAGCAATCGTGCTCACCAAATGTTGTCCACTAAAATAATAGCCTGGGTCATCGGTCATCACATAGGTGAACCATTTAGTTTTGAAATCTTGTGTTTTCATAGAGTCACTTGCAGTGGTGCGTTCATCCAAGGCTTGTTACACTTGCTAGTCATGAACTTCCACCGCAAAAGTGTTTTGATTTTCAATAATGTTTTTGATTTCTGTAGGGTGAATCATTTCCATCAGAGCCACTTTCCAATGGGCTTCTTGATCCAATTGGATGGCCTGAGGTAATTTGGCCGCGAAACAGCACAAGGTGCTGTGGGGAAACACCTCAATGGAACTGTCACTGGGTAACGTTAAGTAAAATTGGTTATTCATAATTCCAGAGTTCTAGTGTCCGAGGGATCGCTGGAAGTCAGAGGAGTGTCTAAAAGAGGATTGTTTTGATTGGAATGCTGACTGATGGAAGGGTGACTGATGTTGGACGCAAGGCTCCCGTTGTTGTTCCCGTTCGAGGAATATTTCAGAGACGGATTGGGAAGAAGGTAACCGATGGAACTGCTGAGTAAAATGGTCCACAATTCTTTGTCTCCTTGTTGCAAACTCAAATTGGCAATGGCAACACCAATGACACAATACACCACAAAGATCTGGCAGAAAAAGACGATTTGCGTTTTAGGCACACGTTCTCCACACCACACCCACAAGGGTTGCTTTTGTAGATCTTGCACAGAAGAACTGGGCGAAGGAGTGGTCACTGCAGTAGCTGAGGCTGTGTTGAAGGGCATGATGGTCACTTCTTTTTATAGTTGATGATTAGCGAAGCGTTGATCCAAGAGTCAAAACTGGGAGGAAATCCTTTCCAACGTACTTTGACTTCTTTGACACGTTTTTTTTTCCCCCACTTTACGAGTTCTTTGATAAAAGAATGTTTTCGGTCTCGTACACTTTGTCTTCTTTTTTGGTGACACGTTGTAATTCGGGCAAGGAAAACGTTCCTTTTAACACTTTCCAGTTCATGTCTTCCAATTTATAGACGGGAGGATGACGGCCACGCACTAATTCAGTGACACGAAATAATTCCTTAGTCCAGTTGGGTAAGTAACCTTTGTCAAAAGTGCGTTTGGTTTTGCCAATGCGCTCCCAATCTCCTGTAGCCAACACTCCAGCTTTCTTGGGGACAGTCACTGTTGGGGACGTACCAAACAGGCGCTCTAAGACGGTCACTTCGTTGTCGAGAGTCACTTCTTGGGGGGCACGTCCGATGCTTCGATGGTAAGAATGGTTGTACGCTTGGACGAGGTGCGGTAAGATGTCGATGTACTTGAGAGTGTGTTGATGCGTAAAATATTTCCATATGCGTTCTTTCAAGGTGAGTTGAAAACGTTCCACGATGCTGGCTTTAGTTTCGGGATTCTCGGTGGTGAAAAAATAAATGTCACGTTTCTTCAATTCCTTTTGGAAAGCTTGGTTCAGAAATTCGGTGCCTTTATCGGTTTGCCATCGAAGAGGGTGACGCCCACTTTGTTTCAACACCAGTTCGAGGGCTCGCACTAACTATCTGCTCGATTTGGAAGTCAATGGCACGACCCATGCAATTTTGGAAAAGACGTCGATGATACAAAACAAATATTTGTAGCCACGATTGTAGGTGGCTAAATGAGAAACATCGGCTAAATCAGCTTGCCATTAATGATCGATGCCCTCCACTCGGGTGCGACTTCTGGAATATTTTCGTCGAATAGGTTTGTGTAAGGTGTACGTGGCTTGTTCTTGTAACCATCGTTGCACATGAGGTAAACGGATACTTTTCAGTCGAGTTTTGGCAGCACGATACAATTTCTGAACTCCACCGTAACCTGCAGGATGGGATGGATCGTAGTAAATGCTGGCTAACACTTTCTTCATTTTTTTAATAAGTGATCCACTCATCGCTGATGGTACTCTAAAGTGGTTTAGAAACTGCTTTACGTGTCCGATATGCCACGGGTATAGAAGTTGAAGGTAGTTTTGGTGGTAGTTTCGGTGGTGGTGGTGATAATGGAATGGCTTTGGTCTTCTTTTCTTTTTTTTCCCTTCTGTTTTCCCTTCTTTCTTTTTCACTTCTGTCGTAGGTGGAGTGGACATCATCTTTTTAACCCAAGATTTAAGTTCTTCTCGTTGCGGTGTAGGGGAAGGGGTCAACAAGGACGCTGCATTCTTACTATGGATGGGAGCTGCTGACGTTGTTTGAGAAACTTCTCTTGCCTCTTCTTTCTCAGGCAACCGTGGGGCTGCCTCTGTCTTGACCGCTGGAGTTGTGGTGATGGTGGTGATGAACTTTTCATCAAGGTCTTAAAATCTTTCAGAGTGGGTTGAGCTGTTTCGTCTAAAGCTTTCTGGTGAAAGAGTTGCAGTCGTTGCAACAATTGACCGTACCGTTGAGATTTTTCCGTTTCTGGCAAATCTCTGCGATCAATCAACGATTGCAGTTCGTGTTGTAACTGGGACATCTCGGTCAAATGAGGATTGGGAGGTAAATGCGTTGTCCGTTGTTCTTGCCAAAGATGGCATTCCTCCATCGTTTGTAAGGCACTAAAATCAGTTTTCGTCCTTCCATCAGATTTCAAGGTCACGTCTGAGATCTTTTGACTCCAGAGACCCCTTTTATCTTCTTGAACCTTTTGATTTTGATCGTTCCAGGATGTTTCCTATTGTTCCCAATACTCCTTTCAGCAAGGGTCCTCCTACTGTTCCCATTACTTCTTTCAGCAACATGGGCAAAAAGTGCCAAATTCCTCCACGTTGCACCAACAACTTTTTCTTTTGACGAATAGATATTTTCTTTTGGACCATTTGGCGAAGAACGTGTCGATGTTTGGCTAACCTTCTTTCTGGTGTTTAGACAAAGGTATTGTGCCTTTCAAGACATTCAGACAACATTCGCACACGGTATCGATGACGTCGTTGGAGGCAGATTGAATGAGTTGTTTTTGCATGCGTGCAGGAGCTTTGGACAGGACAGACAACATATCCCAATGTGTCGCCAAACGGGGTGGCAGTCCGTTCCTTTTCTTTCCTTTGGAGGTAGAAGAAGGGTGTCTTTTGTGGGGTGACATCTTTGTTTGTTGGTTGGTTCGTTGTGTTCCGGGACACAACAAAAACTACACTAACGTCGATGACTTGATACTAGGCCTTTTATCTTTTTTTGGGGTAGAATCTTATAAAATCTATCCCTTTGAGAAGATACGTAGCATATCCTCCCCTTTGGTTGCTCCTTTTTTTATTTGGACGAGTGTGTCTCTTCTGAGGGTGACGTCGATGTTTCGCTAAGTGCTTTTTAGGATGCCGTGACTGTCTTTTTCGTTTTCCTTTACCTTTTTTAATTGAAGAAGGACGACGATGGTAACGGTGTGTACTTCTTGGACGGGACGTTTTTGGGCGTGCAACAGCACAAAAACACCGATCCCTATTGTTTGCCTCAGGTCTTTTGTATACTGGAATCCGTCGCCACTGACTGTCTTTACGTCGTATCAACTTGATGACAGGCAACACACGTCGTGGAGGAGTTCGCAACGGACTAAATCGGGACAGTTCTTGCTTGGACAAATCCAGTAAACTCTGTAACACGCCCGATCTTTCTTGGACTTTAATTTTAGGGGCAGGTACTTTGTGAGCAGCGGTCACTGCCGCTAAAGAGGAAGAGGGTGTAACCTCTGGAGGTCTTGACTTGCGAATGTGAGGTTGCGTCCTGGCTTCAGTGACTCTCTTGCGGTTAGAAGCTGTTTTCTGTAAACTTTTCTTTTTCTTTTTCGTGGCTGTGACCTGGTCTTGACACCGTTGCTCTTTTTCTTTTTCTTCTGGGTACGTCGGGGAGTGGCTTTTTTCTTGGGAACAACTTTGGGAGCATTGTGATCCAATTTTAAGAGGGTGCGAATGATGACACCTCCTAGAGAACCGCTACCTCCAGGTTTCAAAATGATTTGCTTTTTGGTTTGAGTGTCGATGCGAGGATCGGCCAGTTGCGTCAAGGCAACTTTGTTTCTGTCAAAAAAACGTTTGGTTTGATGTGGAATCTGAATGATGCCTTGCAGTAATTGACGTGCAGTCACCGTAAACCATCGTAAAACGTCTTTGCGACTAGCTTCTAAGATACGAGCACGTATTTGTAGATTTTTTTTGCGACTGATGCCGTACAAGGCACGAATCAATTTGATGGGAAGATGAGACTGAAGGGACGTCATGTTGACGATGTGTGAGACAGACCCAAAGTGACTGTGGTTTTTATAGATTTTTTTGGTGGATGTGGTTGTGGTTAAGTCGACGACGGGGACGTGTACACGACAGGCCCTCTGACTTGGCACCATTGGTGAAACAGATGGGTAAAAAATCGCAAATAATCGGGAGTAGTGGGTTTTAAATCCACGAGTAAATAGGCATGTGGGGTTTGAGTGGCATCATCTTATGCATGAGTCAGCCAAGGCGTTCCTAACTGTTTGGCTAATACTTGCACTTGCAATTTATCTCTAGGGCTTTTAAACAAGACCAAGTAATGAGCATTGAGACTGATGTTGCGATGGGCTTTACTTTGTTGAAACAAATTTTCTGTGATGTAAATGACACTGGCATTACGATGATGCCCTTTGCGCGTAAACCAGAGTTGAATTTCTTCTTCGTCTTCTCCTAACATGTCGTCAAAGATGACTAAATGGGTTTGACTAGGGTCAGACACGATCCCGTCATCTTCGCCAGCAATGCCTTCCACAAATACGATGGAATCGCCTTGACTTTCTCGCAGAAGGCTGTTCGCCGATTGCCACCCTTTGTAACACCACACGATGCGTTGAAGGGGACGATCGATCAAATGATGTTTATGTTCGATCAAACGTTTGACAAATTCGGTTTTACCTGAACCGCTCTGCCCAGCAATGAGCATTTGAAAATGATGGCAAAAAGACAACTAGCACGATCTAAGTGTTCGTCGATGACTTTGAAAGTGGAGGAAGAGGAAGCAGACACAGTAGAGGTAGCCATACTAGTAGTAGTGCAAGGAAAATGTCAGTTTGGACACGAAGACAGACAAGACAAGAGTTTTTATACGTTTTTCAGGACACGTTTATTGTCATCTTTAAATGTGAACAACACGAAAGACAAAAATACATAAAAGCCAAATGGCTAAGTACACGAATAAAAGACACATCAAAACGATCAAAGTGGAATATAAACAAGTCTCTGTACAACATGTTTGTTGACGAAGATGTGGTGTCCTAGAGACAGTGCGTAATGTTCATAAAGTCTCTACACTCGTTGGTACAGTTACACAGGGGTCCTCCCGGAATGAATTTTCGGGGATGTTCATGAGGGTCCTGTCCTGTCCGGAAGGGAGTGGTTCTTCTTCTTTCACGTACTGTCACTAACACAGGTTTAAAAGTTACTTTTTTTCACGGAACGTTTTAGTTTTTTAGGATTACAAATCTGTTGCATGGTGTGCCATTTCTTTAGTCCAAGCCTCGAAACCCGAACGTTTCCAGTCACGTACATCTTTCCAGTGTAAGGGTGTAAGTCCGAAGCTATACACACATCGTCGTACACATCTTCAGTACCTAAAAGTTGACGAATCTTTTTTTCCCGCAGAGGTAGAGAAGTATCGAGATGAAAGCGCAAAGCATTGAGCAGAATGAATCTCTCGTGTACATTTAAAGGGACTACTTTCATGCTTTTTGGAATTGTAGGAACTGTTCGTAAAGAGTCCGCAAAGAATCAGCTGGTAAACGAAATCCCAGAAAGCAAGTCACTAAGACACACACTACACGTCGGCCCCAATTCAATGGACACAGCTCTCGTAATAAGTATTGGTAATCCTCCACTGTTTGAATAGTGTCATTGATTTCCTTCCACGGAATCTGTAGTATCACGAATGATAAAGGTCGCGGCATAGTAGTCTGCTTTAATACCTCTTTTCTCTTACCTCAAACACTTCTCCTAGAGCGAAAGTAATGGACAAAGTGAATAATTTCTGACCACTGCCATTCCAGAAAACGGTCAAGAATGTCAATAAAATCTTCAAATGTAAATGGTCTAAAGCGGAATATTAGGATGAATGCACCCTTGATCCAGAGAAATCGGACTTATTTGTTGACGTTTATCAATGTCCTCTTGTGAATTTCTCAACACAAAAGTTCTACAGTCACTAATTGAGATTTGGCTCTGGCAAGTCCCTGCCAAATGTCCTTGTAGCTCTTCTCTTGCAATTCGTTTGGTAATCTTTGAATATTATTTTCTACATCGGGTTTAAATACTTGTCTAGGTGTTGTCCAATGTTTGACTCCTAGCGAAGGAGCCGGTTTCTTAAACGACATGGTATGCCCACTTCAATGACGAGGTCCCACTAAAGGTAGGTAGTGACAATCTGGAGACCATCGAGCATGTTCCAGATAAGCAAAATCTTTCTTCTCCCACTCGTGAAGTGACACACCGCAACTGAAGCACTTGACTTTGTCCCCTTCGCCCAAGTAGATAAATCCTGCTCTAGCTTATTCTTCGGGGGTAGGTCCTCCCAGATATTTTGGCCATTTTCCTCGAAAGGTTTGGATCCGACTTTCAAAGTCGCAGCATTCAGGCAAAGGCACAGGGAACGAATATTTGTCTTTCACAGGTTCATTTCGATGAGGGTACGGTGAAATATGCAGGAGTTTGCTCAGTTTTACATGACATCCGTAGGGTGGTAGCCGCATGGTTTCATAATGATGACATCCACCATGAAAACCAGCATAGGTGTACGATAACGAGTGGCATCGCTTTCGCATCCATCAGGTTTGACACGCACAGCATCACTTTCCATGGTAGGTCTTGTCATAGCAAAGTTCCCATGATGTGGTACTGAATCGCTGAGGTCATAGCATACGGCATCCCTGCCATCGCGAGGCACAGTATCGTACTCGACTTTCTCGTTGGACTTGGCTCTTACGCTTGATACTTGCTGTTTGAAAGGATTCATCATTCTGGCTTGGTTTTGGTAGTGACAATGAAATATCGGTCTTGGACGTTGTTCATTTTTATATGCTGGACAATATTGACGGGACCGTACGGTAAAGTGGAGTGGTTGGGATGCCGTACTCGCTTTTGGTACACGATTTGATAGACTTTTTCCAAGGGTCGGGTGACGATTTGGTGTGTGGGTAAACGTACAATCTTGTGCGGTTCATGGGTGGTCACTTTAAAATTTCCATCCTGTCCAGACTGCAAAACTTCTTTCAAGACACCAAAGTTCACCAGTTGACTGGTGCGATAATTGAGAGTCAGTCCTTTCATTTCACACTCCGTATGTACTTCTCCTTGAGGGTCACGGTATTCGTAGCCGTAATTTTTGGGACCGCTACTTGCAAAACTTAGAATCTTGTCGTCGGGATGCTCGTCCGTCCAGACTCCTAAACGGTCTCCTTCGATGTTAGGGCGAGGTTGACCCAGGCAATGGATGTAGATGCAACTGTCCGTGTCAAAATATAGCACACAATCTCCGAACAGTTCTAAAGTTTCGTACAGTTTTAAGCGAGGATGGGCTGTCACGTAAGCCGCAGTGATGACATTTCCAAATTCGTCGGCTTCTACAAAGTCCAGTTCTTCTTCGTAGTTGACTAAGATCAAGTCCTCACGAACGACGTCCACGTGTTTCATGTATTTGATTATGTCGTGAATCATCTGGAAGTAGCGAGAAGGTTCTGTCAAATACTCCGTCTTGGGTAAACACGGTCGTTGTGCCATTTTACCCCACAAACAATTTAACATCACTTTGGCAACCGATCGCCTTCCTTCGTTTTTCTCGACGTGGTCTAAAGTGCTGTCTTCCTGCTCGCAATATTTGTCTTTGAATTTCTTTTGGTCTTCGGGAGTGTCGCACCAGGAAGGGTGGTCACTAGCTTCTTGTTTCAGTTTCAAAAAGGCATTCACGTAGTCTGCTAAAATGTCTTTTTGAGTCTCGTCGCCCTTGTGGTATTTTTCTGTCTTGGGAAAGTGGTAAATTTCGTACACTTCTAACAGTTGGTATCCCAAGCCCAGAGCTTTAAACAATTCCACGCTGACCCACGTTCCCGTCAAGGCGCGTTCATCCTGGGTGTGCTGACAAGGTCAATCTTGTTTGCACGTTTCGGCAGCAGTACGGCACAAGGGAAACATCAGTTTTCTTTGGCAATGGTGAGGTAAAACGGGATGGTACAAGTACGTGGGAGGCAAGACTTTGCACTTGATCAATCCTTCGTATTGGCGAATGTTGTCCACGTCGATGTGTTCCGTCAGCAATTGTGGGTGTCCTGCGGTAAAGTGACAGTATTTGCACACGTAAGGATACAGAGAACACACATCCAAGTAATTGATTTCCTCTCCTTTCTCCTCGTTGGCTTGGTACAGCAAACAGGTGGCATTCGTCCGTCCTCCGTACAAACTGTCCCTTGGGTTCAGTGTGTCCACCGGCTTGTAACTTTCCACGATGCGCTTAAACTCGGGATCGGTTTTCAACCGGTGATCGTACTCGTGTTCCCACATTTCTACCACTTTTCATCCTTGCTCTTCTAACTTTAAGAGTCGCTGACAAGTGGCCTGGTACAAGTCTTCCATAGTCTGTTGTAAAAACTGATTTGTCGTGTTACGTTGGGGGTAGCAGATGGGACACCCGTGAAATAAGCACCCGTTAAACTCGTACACGATCTTGGGGTTTTCTAAGTCCCAACCATCTACCAAATACCTTCCGATGGTCTTTTCGCCTCCTCCGTTGCGAGCATGTTGGATCCTTTTGTCTTCCTTGTCGCACAAGTAATGTAACCAGCGTAGAGCTTTGACCGAGTATTGACCTTTGACAAAGTTCTTAGTTTGAGGACTGATGACGGCTAGGGTGTTTTCGGGCATGAATCGTTGGCGGTACACTAAGGAACACGCTTTGGCAATGGTGCAAGCTTCTTTCAAAGGGTCGATCTCTCCGTGTTCCATGAACAGTTCTCGAAATTTTCCACAGCAACGCCGTAAAATGTCCACGTCGGAACGACAATATTTTAACATTTCTTCCTGAAAGTCGAAGGGGTCCGAGGCGTGAGTCTGGTACCATGCGTGGAACGCCTCTCGTTGTTCTGTACGTATGTTATCGGGGACATAGTACTGACCCTCAGGCAAATGGGATAGAACGGCATGATGACTGGTTTCGGTATTGAAAAAGTGTGGAAAATAGCCTTTGGCCATTTCTGTCATTCCAAACATTTTAGGCATGCGACTCAAAGGCATGGCTGAGTAACTCATCGAATCTTTAAACTGCACTTGACCCACTTGCATGGAAATGATTTTGGCTTCGATCAAAGTCACTTTAGAACGTTCGGTACTTTGTTCCGTATAGTATCTGAGGTGAAATTGCCCATCGTATCCCGAGAAATTGTGAGCCATCACCGTGGCATGGCGATGACAGTCTCCGTAACGTTCAATGTCTTCTTGGCTCCACGTCTCATCGATAGGGTCTAAGATCCATTGGGCAAAACTGGCTAGCGTGTTCGGTCCCCGAAAGATTTTTTGACGTCCTCCATGAATCTTGCTACAGTGAGGGCAATGAGTAAATATAGGCTCTTGGATACACTTCTCACACGCTCGATGAGTCATGCAGAAATTAAAAATGTGAATGCCAGTCTCTTGCATGCATTCGAAATCGAAAAAGATTAAATTGCCTTTCTTCTGGTCTTTATCTTCTTCTTCATGTTTGGATTGGTATTTTTGAATGTAGCATTGGTGTTCCAAGTCCAATATTTGGCGACAAATGTGACATTGCTTCTTTCCTGAACATCCGTGCGCCTTGGCATTATTGGTACGTATGCCTTGTCCACAAGTAGGGCACAATCTCAAGAGCTGACAAGCACTTTTCTGCTGTGAACCCTGCGTCTTTAGATGTTGTTGGTAACAAGCAGGGCTGACAAACGTGCGATGACAAGCTGGGCAATGCATTCGTTCTTGTCGTTGGTCCAGACAGGTTTTAGAGGCTAAACATCATTCACATTTCGATCCACAATGCTTGTGTTGCTCTCGATTGTTATAGCCATAGTCACATTTCTCACAGTAATAACCGTATCCAAGAAATGCAGTGATACTGGTAATGGCATCGAAATGTTCATCATAATAATAGACGTGAATGTATTTTCGGTGTTTGAAATTTTTCCCTCGAAACAACAGAGGTCCGCGCACTTCTTGAGGGTCTTCTTTCAAGGTGTAGCGTGGAGCCAAGACGTCTTGCACATTTTGCATTTCAGGAATGCCACAGGGAGTGTCTTTGGATATCCCCCCTTGCTGTAACTGGAGTTCTGCTTTTCTTTGTTGTTTGTCTCGGTCCGATCGTTGAATAGTTTTCCAGGCTCTTTTCTTTCTGTCGTCTCGTTCTTGTCGGCATACGTTCGTCCCACCATGTTGGCACGGGCTAAACACATCATGTCTAAAGTGTTGTTAACTTGAACGAGGCTGCGCTTGATGCTGCTAAGATTTTATACCAAGATCACCTTTTTGCGTTGTCCTGTCCCTTGGGGAAGAGACACGTGGGTCATGAACACTGTCGCTTTTTCGTCGGTGATGTGAAACTTGTCGTTGGATTGTTGCACGTGTTGAATCTTGTCGATGAATTTGGAAGGTGTCAATTCTGCCTGGGCTGCTAAACTCGATCCAAACGGGGGACTTCAAACTGTCGTGATGAATGGAAAGTCTCAAGCGATCGTCTTCTTTGGCTTCACATTTCTGTTTCAGTGTGGTTAACAAAAAATCCCACACATTGGTTATGAACCCCTCAACTTTCTCCAACGGTACGACGGACTTGAAATCTTTAAACTTCACCGTGTACGTGTAGGCTGTGGTTCTAAATTTTCTAGAGAAGCGTTTGTCCGTCTCTCGAATGTCGTAGTACTTTTCAGGGTTTACTGGTGGTGATGGACTTTGACTTGGTGTAGACTCTCTGGGTCTGGATTCTGGTTCACTCATCTCGTCTTCAAAATCGCCGGCATGAATTTGATCCAAAACTTCAGCTACTGTGCGAGGCGATAAATCACGTTTCTGCCTCTTACTTTCTTTTCCTTTCTTTATGAAATGATGCGATCGTTTCATCTTGACTACATTTGAAACGCCACGGTCCCCTATATATCCATGTCAGAGTCAGTGTATGTATAAAGGGTTGCTGCCTTCCCTCTCAGTATTCATTTCGCTCTCAAGCCAACAAGCACGATGATAAGAACCCACACAGATCGAAAGTCTGATCAGAGCTTTGCGAGGTGTGATAAGAAAGTTTTCTTCAGTCAAGCCGACGGACTACTCCCACTCCTTTCGAGATAAAAGTCAAGATACTTGCTATATCTGTCAGAAGAAAGGGCATTGGGTTATAGAATGTCTAGACCGTCAAAAAAGCAAGACCAGTGTCAAAAGAGACAAAAGTCAAGATAGCTGTTATCATTGTGAAGAGAAAGGACATTGGTCTTCAGGCTGCCCTAAGAAACAACAGGAGCAGGAGGAAGAAAAAGAGGTGCCCTCGGCAAAGGAAGAACCCCGACAAAAGATAGAAAGAGAAGACAGAAAAGAAAAGAAGACGAGAAAAAAGTCAAGAAGAAAGGAAGAACCCCGATACGTTCAGAAAAAGAAGACAGAAAAGAAAAGAAGACGAGAAAACGTCAGGAAGAAGAGAAGGAAAAACCTGTGAATGTGAAGAAATTCAAGAAACAGAGAGAGAGAGAGAGAGAGTAAAGAAAAAAGAAACAGAGGAAGTCTATGAACTTTTTAAAAAAGGGTTGTGTTGTGTTGTAATATTGGATTTTAAAAATTTGTAGCAGAATAGACCAGACTGAAAAACGTAAGTGTCTCTTGGTTTTTGA
Organism: Megalonaias nervosa; assembly: GCA_016617855.1. NCBI lineage: Eukaryota > Metazoa > Mollusca > Bivalvia > Unionida > Unionidae > Megalonaias > Megalonaias nervosa. The sequence continues at coordinate 110,938 of JAECUM010004462.1, forward strand.
TTGTTTAGAATAATAAGGACCTACATTCACGCACTCACAACACGTACATCATAGGGTAGAAAAATGGGATTTTGAGTTTTAATTGATTTTGGCAAAATGAATAGTGTCTCTTTTCGAAAGAAGTGAGTGGCTCTGAAAAGAACCTCTGGGTGTTTTTTAAATAAAAGCAGGAACGAGAAGCAATCAGGTTTAACTGCCTTAAGCCTTTGCCACTGCCAAGGCCTACTTGTGGTCTTGCTCCTGTCAATGATTTGGTAGAAATCACTAGGGGTGGTATCTCAGGTGTAGTAACAGGGTTGGACTGTTTGGCTCGGGAAGGTCTTTTTCTCTTGGGTCGTAATAAAGAAGTCTGATACATTTGTTTCAGACTTCTTAATTCTGCCAAAATGTCCAAGAGTACCGTAAGCGTTTGAGGTTCACTGTTCTCCTTCTCCCCTAAACCTTGTTTCTTCTCTACTGCTTCTTCTTCCTGTCGTTTCCTTCTTGCCTCTTCTTCTCGCTGTTGCTGTTGAAGGAGAAATGCTTGTTCTGCCTCTTTCTGCTGTTGTAAAAATTTCTCCAATTCTTCTTTCTGTCTCTGTATAAAATTCTCGACGTGTGGTAAAGAAGGAGAAGGTGGCGAATGTACTGGCACAGGAACAAATTATTGCGAAGAGAGAAAGTCTGCTAAATCCCAGTTGAAATCGGTTAACTTTGGTAGCCACTGCTATGCCATCGCTTTTCGTCTCCAAAGCCTGTGCACCCCAATTCATCGTCTTCTTAGTTTCAGTCATGTTTCACAAAACAATGTCGCATCGATTCACTGCGCACAGACGCTAGCGCACCTATATAGGGAATGTGACGCCACAGGTAGCTCTCTTCGGATTGGAAGAGAGACTCCGCGAAGTGACTGAATTTTGTAACGCGTGTTGTCATTGGTGAACAATTTGAATGCTTTTCGATCCGGTCTTCCATTATAAATAAGCGCGGTTCACTTCATTCCCTTTACCTGTTCACGTCACAGGATGTGGACCAACGTAGAATCGTCTACCCTCCTATCGTCGATGCTGTTCAACCCGGACTATCAAATGTATGTCAGATCATCATGGGCAATTACCCAGATCACTGATACAGCTCTTTGGAAACGAAGATCTATGTGGAGAGACAAGGCTGTCTGAAGCGAGTCCTGATCTACGGTCTAGAGGTTAGACAAAGTTTAAAAAAGAGAAGAAGATCAGTGAGATGCCCTCTATGTTAACGAACTGGTGTTAACATAAAACTCAAAGGCCCTTTTTCAGGGCCACTGCATATGCCTCGAAAAGATATTTATTCTCACGTTGCCTAAAAAAAAACAAATTTATTCGATTGTATAATTTATGTTTAACTCCAAAAAGCATTATTCTCTTTACCTAAATTTTTTTTTAGTCAGTTGTATCATTTGGGAATAATATTATAATATCCACTGACACGAACGCGAATAATTCAAACTTTATATAGAAATGAAACAGGTGGCATGTCGTCATGGTACATGCTACATTGTTGCAAGTGTCCAGTACCGTGACGTCACCCTACCTGCTCCATTCCTGTTGTCCTTATACAAAAATCCCATTGCCGTTATACAGTCCCAGGGTGATTTTTTGTCGCTATAAATCTTGTCGCCATACAGTCCTGGGGTGGGTGGGGGTGGGGTTCGTAATGCATTCTCCGATTGTCGATATATCGTCTCACTATTCTACTATCGTGTGACTTCTAATGCCCGGAAGTAGGACAAAACATACCGAAGTCAAAACGTACCCATGTCCAAACGTACTGAAGTCAAAAGGAACTCAACAGGACAAAAATTATCCGAGACAAAACGTACTCAAGTAGCTCGAGTACCCAAGTCTAAACATACCCTAGTCAAAACGTACCCAAATTAATCAAGGTCCAACACATTGAGGTTCGGACATTTATTATTTTAGTTTATATGTCGAAGCTTACGCATATCGGTAGATACTACTAAGTAAGTTGAGAATGACGGGATTTAGATTGCTCTCTTTTGAAAATCTTAGAAACGATACCTTGATTAATGTAACAACATCTGAGCTGTTTAAAATTAAGTTTGATACAGAGAGCCCTTTAAATAATCAAATCATCACTGATGACTGAAGCCGATAAGCCGCAAAAAGCATCGGATGATGGTGAAAAATGGCCCAAGTTATTTTGGTTTAGTCTCTGTGTGTGATTAT
>JAECUM010004463.1:0-25842 GCA_016617855.1 Megalonaias nervosa
GATCTAAGTCCTCGGCAGTTCCATTGTATGATGGTATTCTTCATTATAAGATTAGAGTGGAGATTTTGGAGCTAGGTTAGACTTTTCGCGGAGACAGTCTGTATGATTATTTCTATGGAGGAAGTACGGGGGTGATTTTTTTGTTAGGTTTGGAGCTACTTTGAGGACACGGAGCAGTATCTTCTGCATCCATGCTCTCAAAGTTCCCAAACCTGTTATAGAGTTTGATGGGGTCATCTGACCCCTTTTGCTGCCTATTTCCGTGAGATCTATTTTTACTCTTTGGTGACTTCGGTGGTGGGGTGTTATTGAAAGTTGTTTGGGTAGATGTCGTGGTTTTTTGTGCTTGGTAATGGGGGGTGTTAGAGCGAGGTGTTGACTCGGGTTGATCTGTCTGTGTTTGAGCGTCCTTCGTTGCTTTAGGATTGTTTTTAACTACAGAGGAGAAGGATGGGCCAGTAGGTGATATTTTTGCCTGGACAAGCTTTCTGGCCTCTTGATAGGGAATGTTGGATGTGTATTTTACCCTCTGTATTTCCTTCTCCTGTTTCCAGGTATCACAATCCTTGGAATTGGCGTGGTGCTCTTTTCCACAGTTGACACAATGCGGAGTTGCTCTACACTCAGCTTCCTGGTGAGAATGGTCTCCGCATCGGCCACATATCTGGCTTTTTGAGCAACGATCTTCGTGATGGCCATATTTCTGACATTTATAGCATCGATGGGGGTTAGGTATGTAGATCTCAACCTTCACTTGCAAAAGCCAACCTTGACCACTCTGGGTACTGCTGGCTTGTTGAGGGTGAGTACGAATGTGTTGGTGTCCTGCAGATTGTTATTACGTTTAATTCTTATTCTGCGAACTGCAGTGACACCTTCGTTTTTCATCCCTTCGATGATATCTTTGTCGCTTACTCCAGCCAAGTCCCGACATCGAATCACGCCTTTGGACGAGTTCAGTGTTGTGTGAGCGAATGAGGTCACCGGAATATCGAATAATGTCTTCATTTTCCGGATATTCTCGGTCTGACCCCGTCGCTCACATTCAACAAGTAGGCAGCCCGATTTCAACTTCTTTACACTTTTTGGTGTACCAATTATACCCGTAATTGTCTTTTCAATAACAAACGGAGACAATGAGGTTAGCTGTTTTGAGTCGTCTGTAGACTGTATAACCATGAAGCGTGGAAATGATTCCACACCACATGGTTCGTCATCTGAGTCAGATCCAGTCTTGGTACGTTTTAGTTGATTTTTTTTGGAAATATCCATGTTGGTGGATTTAAAATTCGGCACCCGTGCTCCCCGCCCACCAAGGAGCCCAACAAGGGGACACTTTTCAAGGGTCAGGGATACACAGATGTTATACTCAGTAGGTAAATTCACCTCCTGATTCATCCCATAAGACATACTCAGTCGGTAAAATTACCTCCCAATTGACCCGTTGAGCCACCGCCTTCTAGGAAGTCTTCTAAGACCTGGAAAAGGGAAAGTTAAAGGGATAGAATGTAGGGGCAACGGTGGTATCAAGAGAGATACAACGAGAAAGATAAAGAAAGTGAGCGAGTAAATAAAGACCTCCTAGGCCTCGGCGTGACCAGCCGATTTGTCGAGACCGGGCCCATCCCGACCAGAAGAAGTAGAGGCCAAAGTAGTGTATTGCATCGGAAAGCCTCTGCTCAACTACCAGGATCCTTTCCTCCTCCGACACGGGTCGCAACCCACGGCAAACAGGTTGCCTCTACTTAGTCGCCTCTTACGACACGTAGCGAGGCACGGCGGGCCAATTCTACAACCCCGGACCCGCAGGGGGAGCAATATTAAGTGTAATACAAAGTATGAAGCTATCACTATCTGACAAGTTATGCAGAATTATAGAAGTTTCTTTGGTCACTCCACACATTACAAGAGCTTTTACTGGTCACTCCTCAGAAGTATCGAGTTGTTTAAGAATATTACTATAAACTGCCACACTGCAGACATCGTAGCGATATGACTGAAATTTTTTTAAAGCTACGTTAAAAATCCAAATCACACACACACACGAACTTTTCGAAATACCAAAGTAGATGTGTATAAATAGAGGAATGACATTTCCTTTCATACAATACAGGCTGTTAAATCATCCGTTATATGCTGAAATGCTGTCTCTGTAAAACGAACTTAAAAAGTCAAAATAAGGAAGATATTCGGACTAACCCTGGTTCACATATTTACATGTGTACTCTAGGTTGCGAAGTTGTTGGAAGAGGAAGTAAAGGAGTGGTTAGTGCTGGAGATTACAGATGGTTTTGCCAGCGCATCAAGAACCCGCAAGACAACAAATCCGTTAAGTAATAAGGAATAACTGAAAGTTCCTATCAGTTGAGGACATATGTACCAAATCATTTCATGCAAACAAGCGACTTTTCTCTTAGTAATTTATTTCTCCCCCATCCCCACCCAACCTCCGTTTTAAAGCTTCAGAAAGGGAAACAAATTCACAATTACTTTTATTAATACCAAAGAATTTTGTGAGTCACCATAGCAATATTCCAATCTTTAATTTTAGACACATTTTCGGTTAAGCATCGTTCATCGAATGGTCCAAGAACTGACTTGACATTCACTCATTGCTCTATCTGTCTCCTCGCGTGACTCGGCAAGATTTATAACATTACAATACTTTGTCTTCAGAAGAAGTACAGTAGATGACTATATTTAGCTTTTATTAAATGTAAATTAACTATTCATTCGATAGCTAATTTTTTTCATTGTTCGATAGAACGTGTCTTTTCCACGTATTTATTTAAAATGTACGAAATACGGCGTATGCCACTTTTCAATATTATACGCTTCTGGTCTGCACGTTACTTTGAAGAAATATATTGCAGAATTTTTAACAGCTCATTTTTATGATTCGTGTTGTATGTAAATTAGGTATTACAACATTTCAAGACTGTGCATCGAGCTGCGATCAAACCTGATCAAAGCACAAAGTTGGTTTGCTTTTATTTGTAGCCCGGAAACAAACTCCAACGAGTCGATAGCAGAGAAAGACATTCTGTATTTATTCGATATATAGTATACGTACGATTTGAAAGCTTCATTAAATATTTTGTAAGTACAGGACAGACACTGGATAGGACACTATTAGTACAGGACAGACACTGGATAGGACAAATAACGTTTTCTTGATTCTTTCAGATTTGCCGAGTTTGATTACGGCAAGATTGCACATGATATTTTCCTTCTTACCTCAGAGAAGTACATTTTTGGAATTCCGCCATCGTCTGTAAGTACAGATCTTGTTTGTGAGGCTTCTCCTCATTAAAATGTAGATACTTTGAGGCTAATTTCAATTTGAAGCAGGAAAGCAATACTAATTTGTATTTTTGTGTATAAAAACAAAAATCTTTAATTGTACGGTGGAGAATGTACCAACGAATTTTCAGAAATCATTGAAACAACCGTTTCAGCCCGAGATTTTTTATGGCAGAAAACAAGTAGATTTTCCTAAACACAAAGGGTATAATTAGTTTCAATATATTACAAAATGAATTAGATATTCTTTTTATTATTCTTTGCCTTCTTTGGAACTTCATACTGTATTAGAAACGTGCGGTAAAAGGCCATTCTCAAGGACTTGCAGGTTCTTCATCTATGGCCGAACACACTATATAAGGCTATCTGGACTTGATTTGAGGGCTCTGCAACGTTAACTGTGTTATGAGCAAACAACAATATAAAATACCTACAAGTGACTCGTGTACAATTCATGGAGGAAACGGCAAAAAGTATATTATACATTTTGGACAACTATAAATCAAAGAATAAGCGTCCATCCAAATAAACAGTACATTTTACAAAAGGCAAAACATTTGTCAACGCAAAATGTCCAATGCGTGTGATGTCACATTGTTCGATACTGTGCACGGTACCGGTTTGAGTTGGATTACACAACACAGTGTCAGTGTTTACGTTGAAATTCAACATTACAACTAAACATTACATTGTTCCGATAATTTTGTGAAAAGAAGATTATTGGATGCAAAAATACACATATTTACTGTAATGTATTTGCGACCGGATATTTGCAATATTTTATTTGGAACATTACATTGTACAGAAGACGTAAACAAATCTGTTTTTGAGTTGGACTTGTATCACATATTTACTGCGCAAATATGTTGTGGTTGGATAAGTTCAGTCTGTTGGGAAGACCAGTTAATGTCTACATTCTTCTGTGAACAACGAGTTTATTTACATCAGTAAGTTCACATTGAAGCCAAGCTTGTATATCGGGTGGATTCCATGCTACAGATATACCGCCCCTCCATCCCCACCCCCACCCTCGCTATCATGTGAGCAATATCGGTAGTTTTACTTATTATTGTTTATGTCTTAGGGATTTTGCCATTTTTCATGTTATCGTATGTTATACATGACATAGCAAACCCCTGTGCGGGCAAATTGGCAATATTGAAACAGACGGGACCATTTTCCCCCCAATTCCCTTTTGGTAGTCGAATAAAAACAATGGGTGTCAAAAATGTTCAATGATAACAAAAAATTCCATAAGGCTGGGTTAAACAAGTTTCCCCAAGATCGCAGCGAATTATGGGCTTATTTAGACCAATCAGAATCACATAAAGTGACAAGTTTATATGTCATAATATTAAAAATACTAAACTGCACACACTATACGCAAAGAGTACCGAATATGTGATAATGTTATCTATCGAACAACATTGTGCTTAAACATATTGTCACTCAGATCATTTAAGATATCACAAATAATTAAGGCGACATATTTTCTCCTTGTCTTACACCTTTATTACCAGAAAAAGTAGGAGGAACTTTAATCCAAGACTGTGATCAACTATAGGAGAGTCGTTCCTAAAATAAGTATGTTCGTCGTCAAGAAAAACGTTGAAAGGACAAGGACTTAGGCCAGAAACTAGAACTGCTCTCGTACGCTGCACATTTATCGTTTATGTTTTGTTTATCCTGCGCGTTCTCTCCAGCGTTGGTTTTACTCTTTGTGTGGTGCTCACAAGTTTATCGATTTCTTATGCAGGATGTGCATCCTAACGTAGCCGCCGTTTAAACCCGAATGCAAATCATTGATTCTTAAACATCACGTTTTATATTGTAATGAAACGCCGTTAGGATGCTCTGGATGCCATGCTTTCTTAAGTATTGTTATTTTTCTGCCATTTTAGTACATGCTTTGTTATTTTCTCAGCAACCGATGTAAACATGTTTGTTTTCTCTTCACAGTCTAGATCACAGCACAGATCAAGTTAGAGTTCTTTGTAATGTATTATCCTCTAGTTCCCTTGGCTTCTCTCTCTCTCTCTCTCTCTCTCTCTCTCTCTATATATATATATATATATATATATATATATATATATATATATATATATATATATATATATATATGTATATATAATCACCCTTTCCAAATGGGTCGAGAGAGAGTGATACGTAGAGTTTCAGTTTGATATTTTCACTAGATGAAGCAAATGTGGCCTTTAATACCTAGGGTAACACCAGTAAGAAGCTAAAAACGTTGATGGACTCTATATACAATGACCTATGATTGTCGTGAATTTTAACTCTCAGGTGTTGTGACACGCTTAAATCTTCATTTTAACGAGAGGGGATCCACTAAAACACAGTCCTCTAACACCTATACCATTATTCAATGTTAAAATTAGAGAAATGTGGCCCTGCTAAACAATACTATTCGCCCATTTTAAGCTTGAATCTCGTTAGAAACAATCGGGTATCCTCAAAAAAAACTGACGTTGTTGGTGTTTAATTTTTTGGGGCAGGTCTTTCTCTGGAGGACCACAACCCTTACGAGCATTACTCCTCCAAGCAAAGAAAAACAGTGACTTTGCCAGGAATTATACCCGCAGTCGTGCAGGAATCAATGAAGATAACTACGGGTCATACAACATCTACCTGATGTGTATCAGGCCAGGATCAAACTCTTCGAGAAAGTAAAAGAAAGTAGGAGCTAAATTATACCATTTTATAGCCCTTACTGTTTCCACGTAACGCGTGTCCTCATTGACGCTTAGATATCATTCATTCGTCGTGATGACCAACAAAACTGAGTTCAAAGTTTAGAAATGGAGCAAAGTGCAGAGCTCTCTCTCTCTCTCAGTATTTGTTGTTTGTTCTTTATGACAGAGGAACTAAATATTGGTAACATTGACTCAAACGAGTCACACAGTGCATGGGGTTATATATGCCGTGTGTGGCAATATTCCTGAAGATTGTGCTGAGAAAATCCCTAAAGTTAATAAATTCTTTCCTGTAAAGTTGTACAAACTTCCATTGAATTGGTCGATCTTTTCGAGGGGGTGGGGCCTTATACGGATACACGTTTATAGTAATAATAACACAATAACTTGCCTTGCGTTCGTGCTAAAACGATTGGCATAAGGTACTCTATGATACCGGTGAATCAAACGGAAACATTCTTTCGATAGTAGGAGACAGAATGTGCAAGGTAGGACAAGCCGTCTCAGATGACAGAGTGACTGACGTTTTTCTTGGTATTCCCTTTATAGTTAGTTTTCTTTCTAGGACAAGTAATCAAGCAGAAGTTCGTGCCCGAGGATGGGCAGTGGACCTTTGGCTGGACAAGGAGAGGAATGTTTTCCAGAAAAATCTGGGAATTCTACCCCACTTCATGTCTACGGAGAGTGACCGAGTAGCCTCTATGTTAAAACAATAACAAAGCAAAAACAAACAAAAAAAAGAAGCAAAGCATCAAGAAAAACAAACAGCTTCGTTTATTTATTTGTTTTGGTAAATATGCTGTATTGATCTAACTGACAAGATTAGACGTAACTTCCCAATACAATATTTTGCAGTCTAGATCTTCTATTGCGTTTTTAATAGTGTAAATCCGTTGCTTGGAGCTAAATAAATCATCTTTTCATTCAAGACGATGATAACAATATTATTTGTCAAAATAATATTTTGTCTCATAATTTGGCTGTTGAGGTATTTACAGTGAAGCAACTTTGCTTCGAGATAAATAGACCGTCTATTCATGCAGGACGATGACACTAAATATTTTCAATATTTGTATACAGTTATTTTGTCTCATAGATTTTACTACTGAGTAATTACAACGCAAACTTTGATTTTTCTGTTGAGTCATTTATAACGCAGCTACTTTCCATGGAGACCAATAAACCGTCTTTTCATCCATGATGATGACAATATATAATTGTATGAAATTATTTTGTCATAGATTTGCTTTGGAATTATTTACAACACAACTACTTTGATTTTCTCTTGGCATTTTATAGTTCAAATACGTTGCTTGGAATTAAATAAACCGTCTTTTCATACAGAACGATGATGTGCCAAATATTTGTAAACAGTTATTTTATCTCATATTCTGGCTGTTGCAGCGCAACAAATTTGTTCGAGATAAATAAACCGTCTTTTCATCTAGAACGATGACATACCTAATATTATATAACAGTATTTTGTCTTATATGTATCGCTGTATATGTCTCAACATTATTGGTGTTCAAAAGAGAATGAATTGAAAAAAAAAACAATTAAGATTTGTTTGTATCGTTAGTATATAATCGAACTTTAGCCAGAAAATTAGTATTAATTCTAGACTGATTGTGTATTGATGACGCCATATATATATATATATATATATATATATATATATATATATATATATATATATACTGTAACACCCCGTGTGTTATATATCGAAAAGACCAGAGTTCAGGACTTAAAACTATTTGCGCTAGAGCAAGGATATTTGTGATGAGGGGTGAATAGGTCTTGGTGGGCACTGTAGACAAAGCAATATAGGGCCGACAAACCCAGGAATTGGGTCACGTGACTCGTTCAGCCACTGGAATATAGTTTTAGGGCGTACGAATATATGGGTCATCAGTCTTAGCGTCACTTGCAGAAGAATTTTTGGAGATACGGGTTGTATTTTAGCGAGCGTAAAATTTTACATTTTCCTTCTTTCTTCCTTGCGATCCCTTCACTTGTTCCTGTTTCTTTGCATTATTATTCCTCACACTTTTAAGGATCATTATCTTGCTAACACTCTGGAAAGGAGAAGGTGAGTAGATTTTGCTTTTTTGTACAGAGCCATCGTCTATTTTGGTAAGACAATGACAAAAGCACTTATTTTGGGTCATTCCTTTTGTAAATGATTAGATCGGTATTTGAGGTGCGGGACGGATCTTAGACTCGTTCCGTCTTTCAACATAACGGAAGTTTGTAACGTAACCATTAAAGGGGTCGGAGGGCGCACAGTCGACAAGCTTTTGCGCCATGACATGAACGAAGTGCGCTTAAGACGCCCCGATATTGTAGTTCTACTTATCGGGGACAACGATGTAAACGCCGATACATCGCCAGCAGTAATTGCACATAAGATGGTCGCATTTGCTACGCTTTTACATAAGAAATAAGGTGTTAAACATCTCGTTCTTTGTCAGCTCATGCCTAGATTCCCGGCAACGTTACACCAACTTGGGGTCGCGGGAATACATAACCATAAAAATGAAGCAGCCGATAAAAACTACAATGATAGGTATTGTTACTTAGCAAAGGAGGTCAATGATATTGCGCGATCTGAAGTGTCTGCTTATCCTTATTTAACATTTTGGGACCATAATAGCAAATTTGCCTTTGATAGGCCTCAGGTCAGGGAGAAATTTCGTTCAGATGGCATTCATTTGTCCTCTAAAGGACAGTGGCACCTTTATAAGTCTCTTCGTGGAGCTCTTCTCACTGCATGTTATAAAATAACGCATAAACATTAAACGAGAACTAGGCTAGGCTTGCTTTTGTATTAATTCAGCTTTTCGATTTAAGTTGTATCTGCCCATAAAGGAAGATAATCAAGCCAGGTCCTGTACCTGTTCCTTTGTTTTTGGTAAACATCTTAGTGTCGGTCATTGTGGAGGCAATGGGTCCGGTCCCGTACCTGATCCTTTTGGATTTGTTCCTGGCAAGCCAGTCTGGCCTACATAATAATGTAATTAATAATGTAATAATTTATTGTTTCTTCCCTCTCCCCCCCCCTCCATTACTAACCATATACCAAAGTATCCTTGTTCTTATTATTCACAAGTGGTCTTATATGAGTGGCTTCCCGGAACATGTTCAAATTTCTTTTGTTATCTGCCCATCTTAGGAGATAACAGGCCAGGTCCAGTACCTGTACTCTTTTTCATCTTTTGTTATTTGCTCACCTTGGGAGATTACCGGCCAGGTCCCGTACCTGTCCTCTTTTTCTTCTGCACTTTTGTATCAGCCGCTTGGCCTGATACCAGGTCCAGTTGCATGCCGGACCGCCACCTTCTATACATATGGCATTTTGCTTAGAAACAATTGGTCACATCCGTTATAGCTTACCATGTAAGCATGCTATGTACTAAATAAAAAAGAAAAGAAAAAGAAAAACATATATTTATATCAGGTAACCATATATAAATCAGTTTGCCAATCACAATTTGTTAGTGGATACTCCTTTATATAATAACATGCCTTGTGCATAGTATACATACAGGGTAGCTCATGTTACATGTTTCTTAGTATTATCTTCAATACAGTATTTTTTCTAACTTTACCAGATCATGCCACCCAAGCACAAAGCATCAGCAGGGGTTAAGCAGGCTGTCAAGAGAGTTCAGTCCACCAGTTCACGGCTTCGGTCAGTTGATCACCATAAACAGTAGCATGAATCTGGAGCAACACATGCAGCAGATACAGTCGACCAAGCTACCATTGACCGGATAACACAACAGGTGGTACAGCACATTACACCAGTCATCACCGCACAGGTGGACATGAAGTTGGACCGCATCTTGGAAATGCTGCATGGGACCACTCATCTGCAACAACCTGCCGTGTCTTTGCGGGAAACGGAGCAAGTGCCATCTGCCTCCTCCAGCGCCCAAACAGCAAGCAATTCTCAACAGGCAGTCGGGGGAAGCATTGCACAGGATACCTCAGTCTTAACAGGACTCTCTCATACAGGTATTGGTACTCTGAGTGATTTATTAACACCTATTACTACTTTGGACACACAGTCAATCCAACTTTGTAAGCGCATCAACTGATATAACTGCCTCTGTACCTGACAAAATTAAGAAGCAGTTTTGGGTTGGGACTTACGTAGATTTTCAAACTCTTCTTTCCACATCCACGGACAATACATATAAATTACAGTTAAATTTCACGTCAAACGCATCCGAATTGAACCTTGTACTCATGGCCAAAAAGTTCCCGCTCTCCATCACTCATTGGTTGACAGCATGGAACAGATTTGCTACAATAATATGCATGAAATTCCCCATGTTGAGCACTGTGCCATCTCACCACATGGAAGTCGTCATGAAGCTGGCTGAACACAGGGCTCGTTGGAGATACTACGATGAGCAGTTTCGACGCATGCTTGAGAGGGGAGAGGCAAAGTGGGGTTCCACCCACCTTGAACTTTACCTGCGATCTGTTCTTGACAGCATGGGTGACAAGACGGCCACCAGCACTGCCACATTACCATCATCATCCTCAAAATTGAACCCCCCAAAATGGGCCTGCTTTAACCACCACAGGGGACTGCATTTTTCTGAGGGGCTTGCATGTAAATACCAGCATAATTATTTCAATTGCTTGGAATCTCATCCCTTCACCAAATGCAAAATGCCCATTCAATATTCCGTTCAAATTGTTGCCAAAATATGCCCCAAAATAGGCGGGACCTCAGAGCGTGCTCGTGGTGGCTACAAACCTACCGAGTCCCAGGGACCAACGGCAAACTCTCTACAACACAGCAGCAAGGGAAAGGGGTCCTGCGAAAACAGTAGGCTTTCTACTCCTGTTAAAGCTGACAGGTTACAACATTGGTTGGAAGGGTACAATACTGATAACATACATTTCTTGATACAGGGATTTACATTGGGATTTAATGTGGGGCATGAGTGTTCTCAGTCACCTATTCAAACTCATGATCTAAAATCAGCCATACAAAATTCAAAGATTGTTCAAGACAAAATAGACAAAGAACTTGATGCTGGCAGGTTTGCGGGGCCTTTCAAGAGACACCCTTTCTCCCTATTTCAAATATCACCCCTTGGCTTAGTTCCAAAGAAAACACCTGGTACTTTTCGCATGATTCACCATTTATCACATCCTCAGGGGTCTTCTATAAACGATGGTATACCCCCGGAAAAAAGTGTTGTTCAATATCAAACTGTGGAACACGCTATTACAATCATCAAAAAACTTGGTAGAGGTTGTGTTATGGCAAAAACAGATATAGCTAGTGCTTTCAGAATTGTTCCACTCTGTCCGACTCAGTATCATATGTTTGGCGTTACTTGGAATGACGTATTATTATGACAAGTGCCTTCCAATGGGCTGTAGCTGCAGATGTCAAATCTTTGAATATTTAAGCAATGCATTACAGTGGGTTGAACACACAAATTGGGCATTAGCCACATAGTACATGTTTTAGATGACTTTCTCCTGTTGGCATCAGACTATAACACCTGTAAGGACAAATTAGACCAATTTTTAATTCTTTGTACAGATACTGATATTCCCATGTCTGTGGAAAAAACTTTTCTTCCCAGTACAACAATTACCCTTTTGGGCTATGAACTGGATACAGTCAAGATGGAAGTAAGACTTCCCATTGATAAACTCCAAAACTGCTACAGTCTGATAACACGCTGCCTACAAAACCCCAAACTGACGCTCCACAATCTCCAATCCATAATTGGTACACTCAATTTTGCATGTGCAGTTGTCCTGCATGGCAGAGCTTTCTTGAGAAGGTTGATTGATCTGTCAGTGGGTGTGTCGCAACCACATCACTTCATACGCATTACGAGGGAGGTTCGGGCTGATCTGCATCTGTGGTGCACATTCCTGAGAGAATTCAATGGTAAATCGTTACTCCTCCCTGAACGCTGGCTGGATTCGCATGACATTCATTTGCACACTGATGCGTCCAGCACAATTGGCTATGGCGGTGTGCTGGGCAGCAAATGGTTCTATAGCACATGGAATGAAGAATGGCGAGAGCAAGATATCACTGTCCTTGAGCTATATCCAATTGTTCTAGCCATCAAAGTATGGGCCCATCAACTTGCGAACAATTGCAGTTACTTTCACAATGACAACAAGGCATTGGTAGATATTGTTAATAAGCAAACCTCAAAGAACCCTACCATTATGTTCCTTGTTAGAGACCTGGTCCTTGCATGCCTCAGATACAACATACTATTTCAAACCTGTCACATCCCGGGAAAGGATAATGTTCTGGCTGATGCTCTTTCTCGATTGCAGGTGCACAGATTCCGGACCTTGCTTCCACATGCGGCCCCAGAACCGGTGTCAATACTGGCACTTCCCAATTTGCTTCACTAACAAACACACCGGATACTCTACCGGATTATACCTTGACACAAATGTCGAAAGCAGAATACAGACGAAGCTGGAACCTATATCGAGCTTTCACTGCAGAATATACTTTGGAAACCTCATTACCAGTTTCTCAGGCTAATTTGACACTTTTCATTTCTCATCTGGTTAACAGGCACTATGCCTCAGCAACAATATCCTCATATGTATCTGCCATTGGTTTTGTGCACAAAATCAATAATTATGCAGACCCTACAAACACTTTCCTAATACAGAAACTGCTGCAGGCATGCCACAGGAATAAAGTTTCTTGCGATGCTAGATTGCCAACTGACAAGTGTATTTTAGAAAAACTTATCCACGCTACAACTCGTACTATAACTTCTTGGTAGAAACAGCTCCTATTTCGAGCTATGTTTTCCTTGGCATTCCATGCCTTCCTGAGAATTCGGGAAATCACAGTTCAGTCCCTTGGCCTCCATAACCCTAATCTGTTGCAAATTGATCAGTTAGTTTTTGACCACCATTCCATCTCTCTAACATTCAGCGCCTTCAAATACAGCCAGGGCCAGAAGTTCACTTTAAAAATTAATAAAAACAATAATGCTGCAGTTTGTCCTGTCTCAAATCCCCAGCGATACATCCAAATGCGAGGTACTGCTCCAGGCCCAATATTTATGTTTCTTTCAAACACACCTCTAACTCGTGCAGAATTCAATGCACAGCTCAAACTTGCTCTGCAGTTCTGCAACTTTGATCCAAAATGCTTCAAGAGTCATGGCTTTAGAATTGGAACAGCAACAACTGCTGCAGCGCAGGGCTTGTCTGATAGATTCGCCAGTTAGGGCGATGGAAATCGGGTGCTTTCAAACGCTATATTAGACGTTCTAAACGTCATTCCAACCTGTAATTCTTTTCGCTACTCAATTAAGTTAGCACGCAAAGGGGGATCGGGGGTTCGTAGTCGTACTCTTTCAAATTCACTTCCAAGTGCATTTTCCATCATAATAATCTGGGTAAACATCAGATTCACCATTCATACATAAATATAGAGACAGAGATACGGTATATAAAGTTATTTACATCGTTTCATAAATACTCGCGCAAATGTTGCTTTCCATTTCAGGTATAGTGGGTACACAGACCTGAACACACTGTCTAATCTCATCAGATGGGCAAGTGGGTTCACTGCGGATGAAAAATATGACAGGCAAAGTACCCAGGAGGAACGTGGGCCAGATATTTACAACAGCCACACAGCCACGAATCACTGAATGACTTGATTTGACGAAAGTCAAGAAACATATAAATCTAACGCGGATATAACAGCATTTATATTTTTCACTATTTGCAATCTTCACATTGGCACATATCCTTCTCACCTGGGAGCCACAAATATCTGTGGGCAGAGTGCGAAAGGCGTTGTTGATGCGGGCCACGGGCCATTTTGGGGCTGCACAGGTCTCATGCAAAGTGGGTGACTTGCATGGTTCCTGTGTTATGGCGGTCTCGGCTCCCAAATGGATTGTTTTTGGTTTCATGGTTTACAAATTTACATTCAGCTATGAATTTTAACTAAGTAGTGTATCACACACTATGTTAAAGTAATTTTGTAAAATAACTTATGCATGTTATATTATATGAACATAATAGTATTTTCAATACAATTGTCACTTATGTGGCCTGCATCAACAAATCGTTTTCCAGCGTTATTCGTTGTGCTCAAATTCTTACTATCCTCCTAACTTTCCTCCTTGCTGTCCTCAAATTAAAATTTAAAAAACTGTTAATTTGGTAATCTAATTGCACACATATAATGTACTTAGAGTGCTTGTTATCCTCTCATGTACACTTCATCACAAAACTATTTGCGTTAGAGCAAGGATATTTGTGATGAGGGGTGAATAGGCCTTGGTGGGCACTGTAGACAAAGCAATATAGCCCCTCTGGGGCCGACAAACCCAGGAATGGAGTCACGTGACTCGTTCAGCCATTGGAATATATTTTTAGGACGTACGAATATATGGGTCATCAGTCTTAGCGTCACTTGCAGAAGAATTCTTGGAGATACGAGTTGTATTTTAGCGAGCGTAAAATTTTATATTTTCCACCACCACCCCACCAACCGCCTTTGTGTATGGCTTCCTATGTGGTCCTGACTTTGTAAATTAATTTTCGCACGTTTTATCATATGAACATATCTTGTTGCAGCTTCAGATGAATTTCTCAGCCATAACATTGTATGGTGAAGGCGTTCAAACCTGTACTACACAAATTATTCAAGGGTCACATTTCTTTCATGCCTGTACATCCTTTGTTGTTTGTATACATTTAAAAACAAATTAAGAAATGCCATGGTTCTTTCCGTTAGATGTACGTTATGGCGGTCTCAGCTCCCAAATGAGTTGTTTTTGGTTTCATGGTTTACAAATTTATATTCAGCTATGAATTTCAACTAAGTAGTTTATCACATACTATGTTAAAGTAATTTTGTAAAATAACTTATGCATGTTATATCATATGAACATAATATTATTTTCAATACAATTGTCACTTATGTGGCCTGCATCAACAAATCGTTTTCCAGCGTTATTCGTTATGCTCAAATTCTTACTTTCCTCCTTGCTGTCCTCAAATTAAAATTTAAAAAACTGTTAATTTGGTAATCTAATTGCACACATATAATGTACTTAGAGTGCTTGTTATCCTCTCATGCACACTTATCACAAAAATAACTTTTATAAATAATAAAGGTGAGATGGAACAGGCTTTTCAATCTCGCAGTTACTTTACCTAATCAGTGTCTGTCACAAAACTATCAATTTCTAATAATATAGAGCAGACTTGTTTGTCTAAATGCCAAAAGACAACGTTATCATATTATGATGAAATTAATTCTAATATTAAATTCCTGTGTATATTAACAGATAAATTTATTAGTTTGACTAACACATTCTGTCACAGTAGCGTGATCTCAATGGAAACAATTTTAATGCAAGTGTGCTTGAGCAGTGTGGTTGGAGATAGCAGCGGCTTTATAAAGGATTAAAATATAGTAATTATAAGGCATTTAAATTCAACAGCAATCATTTAATAAATCTAAGTAAAATTTCTCATAACAATTTAATTCAATTTTGGAATTTTAAAGTGCCAAAGTTAATACTGATTATGAGAAAATATGTAATTGATTATTTTAGAATACATTGCCGAAATTCTTTTCTACTTAGATGTTTATAGTTTGCCGCTCTGACAGCTATCTGCCGGTGCACTGTCTGCACTGTTATTTGTAGACTCCTATTCACGTCACATGACCTTAGATTGTCCTTCTCTGGGTTAGCCATGACGGTAACCAAGTCAACTGTTCAAAATCCCTCTGAACACAAAATTTAGACAGAATTAAGTTGTCCTCTCAATATCCGTGGTGTGCGTTTTTGCTTTTAATCTTATATGTCTATTCATACCTATGACTACGTAGAAACGGACAAGTGAATTTCGATACGAATCGAGCGAGTGCAAGGTATTGATGATGCAGTGAGTCGTAATATGGTCAAAAATAGTCCCTATCAAATGCATACTATTTTTCACATTAAAGTAAAATTGCAAGGTCTACATAGCAATGAACTTACAATAATGAACAGTAGCATTAGTTCTAACTTACTGTTCAACAAAAGTCTGACAAGAGAAATGTGAATCTTCGGCCGGACACATTGATTCCATCACTATCCTGCGCTTCAAATTTTTCGGCAACAAAGCTCTACCGGATGGTTGACGTCACTAATTTATGGACTGTCATCATATTTCTGGCTTTGATATTCAAAATTTCAAAAAAAAGTAAGACGACTCACTTTCTAAACTATTCATGAGAAATTTCAGCATGACACACGCATGGTCCAACATGGAAATGAATAAGGCACAATAACCGCGAACTTCTTTCCACTTAATGTTGATGTCCCAGTGCTTGTAGAATTGTTGATGTCTTTAGATGAATTCCTGGACGAATTCATTAATATACTCGTGACAACAGCGTCACATTACGAGCACCAGACCAAGGTTTTATGCTCACATTTAGTATAAAACAGAGTACACATTTATAAGAGATGCAGACGGCGATCTAAACAATGGTGGGTGGGTGGCATACGTTCAAGAATGGAAAAAGTAATTCACATGTGGTAGGTGTTTCAGCGACAGTTAAAAATGACATGATCAAATATGCCAGAGTCTCGTAGGTCAAATATCTCACATCACAACGTTTAACACCAAATAATCTTGACACATTAAATGGACAATGTTTTTGCAAGCAAAACTCCATTCACAACCATTAAGGTATTACAATATGGTGAACCGCATCATGTTTCTTTCACTTTGTTTCACGTTTTTTCGTTATCATTATTATTATTATCGGAAAAGGAATGTAGTTCTTAATAGTGCCTAGTATTCTGGTTGGTTAAATTATCTATCTATCTATCTATATATATATATATATATATATATATATATATATATATATATATATATATATATATATATATATATACTGTAATCAGTTTTCAGTGAAAGAGACTTTTTACCTTGGATAGCGGACCATCGGCCATGGAAGTCCTATATATAAACTATATATGTACACTACAGGTAAATGTATTTTTTACAATCCATCTAAAACGGTACTCTTTTCTACAGTGCCTCTTTGACGAAACTTCATGTGCGAGTCCATTAAAAGCCAGAATTGAGACTTAACCGCCGTATCCGATGCTTAGAAAAGTATGAGGTTCCTATTACGGATTCATTTGCATACTATTATGATTCTGTAGATGAAATGTCATCATAAAAAGTCATTATCAATCGAGGGAAGATTTATTTAATCTGTTCAAGATCTTAAATGCATCAAAGTAACAAGGCAGCTGTAAAGGAAATAATTACTGCGAACACTGAAACAAATTTTTCTTCCCGCTAGGTTGGACAAAAATACAGTCTTAGCAAAATAATATGGAGAAAAGGAGAGGAAATAATTTCGAGTAGCTTGTCGTCCATCGTTACAAAGATTTGTTTATTTTTCGTCCCCTTATTTGATCTGTCCTTCCCTCCAGCTGTTAACAAGCGAAAATATAATCGCCAAATCAGGAATACATCAATCACGAAATTAAAAAAGACAAACCATAATTTTAACCAAGATTAAATAAGCATGATTATCATTTCTCAGTGTACAAATAATGTCTGCAATAAATGAATTATCACGTATAATTTACAAAATATCGTTTCATATGTTGTGTTCATTTATTGTTTGGCATTGCTCAATTCAGCATTTGCTTAAACAAGGCTTTAGAAATACTTGTACTGTCCGCTCACTTGCTACTTTTTTAATAGCTCCAGCCTTCTTATTCACATCTTTTCTACCCATCCAGAACCAAGAAATAATGACTCAAAATCTGATTACATCCACATCCTAATGATCAGACTCAGCCAGAACAAATCCTGAAATCTTACTGGTTAATGTCCAGCCAGTTGTAAGTACAAATTGCGAGTCTAGTTTTACTCTGAGAACGATAATGCTTACTCTCATCTCACGGATACCATCAATCCGTCCGCTCTGTCTGTCTGACTTAATCTTCAAACACGTGCGTACACACACACACATATATCACAAATAATCAAGACTTCCTTCGAGAGTTGACTCTATCCCCTAGAGATAAAATATCAAAGATGGTTCCATGTCAAAACTGTATAAAGATATACTGTTCTTACGGCATGTGTCTTACGCGACCTCCATCTGGCCGTAGATTTCTCGAAATCGCCTCGATGAATTTTTTAAAAACTTTTTCTACTGTTCGAACGTGTACTTAGATACTATGCAAGAGTCGTTGAAATCAAAATCCTCTTAGCAGGTGTTCAATTAGTATAAACTATCGATACGATCTATTAACATTTGTGTGTTGTTTTTGTTGGGGTTTTTTCGGGAGTGGGGCGGGTAATACCAGGTATCCATAGGGCGTCCCTTGTTTCGCTGTTTCCTCTAGACGAAATTCGTCAGGACATTTTTCGTGGATGGACTTCTATCCCCTAGCGATAAAATGTCAAAGACGGGTCTATGTTATAATCTTCTTACGTCATGTGTCGTACGAGACCTCAGTCATCTAGCTGATTTCTCAAAATCGACTCGACGAAATTCTTCAAGACTTTTTTCGTGACAATGCTATCCTCTAGAGATAACATGTCAAGAAGGGTCCTTGTCAAATCTCTTTAAAGATGATACGTAACGACCAAACTGTATAAGCAAGATATAATCTTCTTCTGGCATATGCTTTACCCGCCCTCCACTCCCCTTTACGTAACCCCAATTTCTGGAAATCGGTTACAAACTACGTTCCCCAAGTAGTATAGTGGGTTACCGTAGCGTCAATGGGAATTAGCATTACAGACCCCCCCTGGGCCAGTATAGCGTCAAGAAAGTAGGTCAACACCCTGGGCCAGTATAGCGTCAAGAAAGTAGGTCAACACCCTGGGCCTGTATAGCGTCAATGGAAATTTTTGTAGAGCGGTGACTAGGAGACTGGGGGTTTGTAGAGCGATAAGCGACAGGTGGCATGTTTCTTTTTTTTAGTAGAGGAAGGGTTTTATATATATATATATATATATATATATATTCGTTTAGAGGGAGACCAAATGAAAATTAAGATCTTTTCGAGGTATTGGAAGTGGCCCTGAAAAGGGCCGTTGTTTGTTATGTGATGTTAACACTATTCTGTTAACATACAGGACATCGCATAGGTCTTCTTATCTTCCTCAAATTTCTCAAAGTTTGTCTTAAGCTGTGTCTCACTTCTGGTCCGTAGATGAGAGTCCGCTTAAGACAGCCTTATCTTTCCACATAACATCTTCTTTTCCAAAGAGTGGCCCCGGTGATCCGGATGACAGTCCATTTTGTTTTCACATACATGGGTAAGTCTGTACGGAACAGCATTGAGGATACCAAAGTAGAGGATTCTACGTCGATCAACATCTTCTCTGTGACGAGAACAGGTGAAGGGAATGAAGTGAACCGCGTTTATTTATAGTGGAAGACCGGATCGAAACGGATTGAAAGGGTTCACCAACCCAACACGCGTTACAAAATTCAGTCACTTCGCGGAGTCTGTCTTCCAATCCGAAGAGAGCTACCTGTGACGTCACATTTCCTATATAGGCACACTAGCGTCTGTGCGCAGTGAATCGATGCGGTAGTGTTTTGTGAAACATGACGGAACCTAAGAAGACAATGAATTGGGGTGCACCGGCTGTGGAGACGAGAAGTAATGGTACAGCAGCAGCTACCAAAGTGAACACAGTGCTGCTTCCCGAAGAGGTTGATTTCAACTGGGATTTAGTGGATTTTTTATCTTCTTCCCAAGAATTTGTTCCGGTACCAGTACCTTCGCCACTTTCTCCTTCATTACCACGTGTCGACGATTTTAAACAAAGACAGAGAAGAATTGGAGAAATTTTTACAGCAGCAGAAAGAAGCAGAGCAAGCATTTCTTCTTGAACAGAAACAGCGAGAAGAAGAAGAAGAGGCAAGAAGGAAACAACAGGAAGAAGAAGCAGTAGAGAAGAAACAAAGTCTAGGAGAGAAGGAGAACAGCGAAAGTCAAACGGTCACGGTACTCTTGGACATTTTGGCCGAGTTAAGAAGTCTGAAACAAATGTATCAGACTTCTTTATTACGACCCAAGAGAAAGAGACCTTCCCGAGCCAAACAACCTAACCCTGTGACTACACCACAGATACCACCCCTAGTGATATCTACTAAATCATTGACAGGAGCAAGTCCACAAGTAGGCCTTGGCAGTGGCAAAGGCTTAAGACAGTTAAAGCGAATTGATTCTCGTTCCTGAGTTTGTTCTAAGGAAAAAAACAAACACTCAACAGTCCTTTTCAGGGCTACCTAATACTCTCGAAAAGAGGGACTATTCATTTTGCCAAAATCAATTAAAACTCAAATTCCCTTCTTTAACCCTATGATGTACGTGTTGTGAGTGTATGAGTGTAGGTCCTTATTATTTCTAAATAATGAAAACCAAGAGACACTTACGTTTTTCAGTTTGGTCTATTCTGTTACAAATTTTTTACAATTCAATATCACAACATAACACAACACAACACTTTTAAAAAAGTTCATAGATTTCTTCTGTGTCTTTTTTCTTTCACTCTCTCTGTTTTTTTCAATTTCTTCACTTTTACACTTTTTTTCCTCTTCTTCGTCTTCTTCTTCCTCACATTTTTCTCGTCTTCTTTTCTTTTCTGTCTTCTCTTTCTGAACGTGTCTGGGTTCTTCTTTTTTCAAGGCTACCTCTGTTTCTTCTTCCTCCTTCTCCTGCTCCTGTTGTTTCTTAGGGCACTCTGAAGACCAATGTCCTTTCTCTTGACAATGATAACAGGTATCTTGACTTTTGTTTCTTTTTGACACTGGCCTTGCTTCTTTGACGGTCTGGACATTCTGTAGCCCAATGCCCTTTCTTTTGACAGATATAGCAAGTATCTTGACTTTTATCTCGAAAGGAAGGAGAGTAGTCCGTCGGCTCGTCTGAAGAAAACTTTCTTATCACACCTCGCAATGCTCTAATCAGAAGTTCTATCTGTGTGGGTTCTTCCATTGTGCTGGTCAGCTTGAGAGCGAAATGAATACTGAGAGTGGAGTCACTAGCCCTTTATATATGCCCTGGTCTGACATAGATATATAGGGGTTCATGGTGTTTCACAGGTAGTCATTTGACTTTTTGCCGTCAAGATGAAACGATCGCATCATTTCGAAAAGAAAGAAGAAGAAGAAAGTAAGAGGCAGAAACGTGATTTATCGCCTCGCACAGTAGCTGAAGTCTTGGCACAAATTCATGCCAGCGATTTTGAAGATGAGATGAGTGAACCAGAATCGAAGCCTAAAGAGTCTACACCAAATCAAAGTCCATTACCACCCGTAAACCCTGAAAAGTACTACCATATTCGGGAGACGGACAAACGCTCTTCCAGAAAATTTAGAACCACAGCCTACACGTACGCAGTGAAATTTAAAGATTTCAAGTCTGACGTACCCTTGGAAAAAGCAGAAGGGTTCATCACCGATGTGTGGGATTCTTTGTTAACCACACTAAAACGGCAATGTCGAGCCAAAGAAGACGATCGCTTGAGACTTTCTATTCATCACGACAATTTGAAGTCTCCCGTTTGGATCGAGTTTAGCAGTCCAACAGAATTGACACCTTCCAAAATCATGGACAAGATTCAACACGTACAACAATCCAACGACAAATTTCACATCACGGACGGAAAAGCGACACTGTACATGACCCACGTGTCTCTTCCCCAAGGGACAGGTAAAAAAAAGTTGATGTTGGTAGACAACTTGCGTAACCTCAAGCGTAGTCTCGTCCAAATTAACAATCCAAAAGACAAGATGTGTTTAGCCCGTGCCATCGTGGTGGGACAAACGTATGCCAACAAGAACGATACGGTAGAATGGAAAAGAGCCTGGAAAACTATTCAACAATCGGACCGAGCCAAACAACGAAAAGAAGCAGAACTCCTGTTACAGCAAGCGGGGTTAGCTAAAGGCACACCCTGTGGCATTCCTGAAATGCAAAAGTTGCAAGACGTCTTGGCTCCACGTTACACCTTGAAAGTTCACCCTCAAGAAGTGCGCGGACCTCTGTTGTTTCGAGGTCAAGATTTTAAAGACGGAAAATACATTCACGTCTATCATCACGATGAACATTTTGATGCCATTACCAGTATCACTGCATTCCTGTCATACACTTATTACTGTGAGAAATGTGACTATGGCTATAACAATCGAGAGCAACACAAGCATTGTGGATCGAAATGCTCAGGATGTTTAGCTTCTACACCCTGTCTGGACGAAGGACAAGAACGAGTGCATTGCTCTGTTTGTCAGCGCACGTTTGTCAGTCCTGCCTGTTACCAACAACACCTAAAGACGCAAGGTTCACAGCAGAAATGTGCTTGTCAGCTCTTGAGATTGTGCCCTACTTGTGGACAAGGCATACGTACCAACAATGCCAAGGCGCACGTCTGTTCAGGAAAGAAGCGATGTCACATTTGTCGCCAAACCGTGGACTTGGAACACCAATGCTACATTCAAAAATACCATTCCAAACATGAAGAAGAAGAAGAGAATGACCAGAAGAAGAAAGGGAATTTCATCTTTTTCGATTTCGAATGCATGCAAGAGACTGGCATTCACATTCCTAATTTCTGCGTGGCTCACCGAGCGTGCGAGAAGTGCATCCAAGAGCCTATCTTGACTCATTGCCCTTACTGCAGCAAGATTCCTGGAGGACGTGAAAAAATCTTTCGGGGATCGAACACACTGGCCGATTTTGCCCAATGGATCTTAAACCCTATCGACGAGACGTGGAGCCAAGAAGATATCGAACGTTACGGAGATTGTCATCGCCATGCCACGGTGATGGCTCACAATTTCTCGGGATACGATGGACAATTTCTGTTGAGATACTATACGGAACAAAGTACCGAACGTCCGAAAGTCACTTTGAACGGAGTCAAAATCATTTCCATGCAAGTGGGACAAGTACAGTTTAAAGATTCAATGAGTTACTTGGCTATGCCTTTGAGCCGCATGCCTAAAACGTTTGGCATGACAGAAATGGCCAAAGGCTATTTTCCACACTTTTCAATACCGAAGCCAATCAACACGCCGTTCTACCCCATTTGCCTGAGGCTCACTACTACGACCCCGACAACATGCGTACCGAACAACGAGAAGCTTTCTACGCATGGTACCAGATTCACGCTTCGGACCCTTTTGACTTTCAAGAAGAAATGTTAAAATATTGTCGTTCCGACGTAGACATTTTACGTCGCTGCTGTGGAAAATTTCGAGAACTGTTCATGGAACACGGAGGGATCGATCCTTTGAAAGAAGCTTGTGCCATTGCCAAAGCGTGTTCCTTAGTGTATCGTCAGCGATTCATGCCCGAAAACACCCTAGCTGTCATCAGTCCTCAAACGACCAATTTTGTCAAACGTCAATACTCGGTCAAAGCCCTACGCTGGTTACATTACTTGTGTGAGAAGGAAGACAAATGGATCCAACATGCTCGCAACGGAGGAGGCGAAAAGACCATCGGAAGGTATTCGGTAGACGGCTGGGACTTAGAAAACCCTCAAATCGTGTACGAGTTTAACGGATGCTTATTTCACGGATGTCCCATCTGCTACCCTCAAAGTGACACTAAAAACCAGTTTTTACAACAGACAATGGAAGACTTGTACCAGGCCACTTGTCAGCGACGCTTGAAGTTAGAAGAGCAAGGATACCAAGTAGTGGAAATGTGGGAACACGAGTACGATCAGCGATTGAAAACCGATCCCGAGTTTAAGCGCATCGTGGAAAGTTACAAGCTGGTGGACCCTCTGAACCCGCGGGACGGTTTGTACGGAGGACGGACGAATGCCACCTGTTTGCTGTACCAAGTCGACGAGGAGAAAGGAGAAGAAATCAAATACTTGGACGTGTGTTCTCTGTATCCGTACGTGTGCAAATATTGTCACTTTCCCGCAGGGCACCCACAATTGCTGACGGAACACATCGACGTGGACAATATTCGACAATACGAAGGATTGATCAAGTGTAAAGTCTTGCCTCCCACGAACTTGTACCATCCCGTTTTACCACATCATTGCCAAGGAAAACTGATGTTTCCCTTGTGTCGTACTTGTGCTGAAACGTGCAACCAAGACCACCCTTGTCAGCACACTCAGGAAGAACGAGCCTTGACGGGAACGTGGGTCAGCGTGGAATTGTTTAAGGCTCTGGACTTGGGATACCAACTGTTAGAAGTGTACGAAATTTACCACTTTCCCAAGACAGAAAAATACCACAAGGGCGACGATTCTCAAAAAGGCATTTTTGCAGACTACGTGAATGCCTTTTTGAAACTGAAACAAGAAGCTAGCGGATACCCTTCCTGGTGTCACACTCCCGAAGACCAAACAAAGTTCAAAGAGAAATACTGGAAGCAGGAAGGCATCACTTTAGACCACATCGAGAAAAACGAAGGAAGGCGATCGTTTGCCAAAGTGATGTTGAATTGTTTGTGGGGCAAAATGGCACAACGACCGTGTTTACCCAAGACGGAGTATTTGACAGAACCTTTCCGATACTTGCAGATGATTCACGACAAAACCAAATACATGAAACACGTGGACGTTGTTCGTGAGGACTTGCTCTTAATCAATTACGAAGAAGAACTGGACTTTGTAGAAGCCGACGAATTTGGAAATGTCATCATTGCAGCCTACGTGACAGCCCATGCTCGCTTAAAACTGTACGAAGCTTTAGAACTATTAGGAGATCGTGTGCTGTATTTTGACACGGACAGTTGCATCTACGTTGATCGCCTGGGTCAACCTCACCCTGTCATCGAAGGAGACCGTTTAGGAGCCTGGACGGACGAGCATCCCGACCACAAGATTCTCAGTTTTGCAAGTGGCGGTCCCAAAAATTACGGCTACGAATACCGGAACAATCAAGGAGATGTGCACACGGAGTGTAAAGTGAAAGGATTGACTCTTAATTATCGCACCAGTCGAGTGGTGAACTTTAGCATATTGAAAGAAGCCTTGCAGTCTGGACAGGATCGAAACTTTAAAGTGACCACCCACGAACCGCACAAGATTGTACGTTTACCCACACACCAAATCGTCAGTCGACCCTTGGAAAAAGTTTATCAAATCGTGTACCAGAAGCGAGTTCGGCTTCCCAACCACTTCACTTTACCGTACGGTCATGCCGATATTGGTCAGCATATAAAAAGGGACAACGTTCAAGGTCGATAGTTCATTGTGACTACCATTGCTAAGCGAGAAAGATGAATCCATTCACACAGCAAGTATCCAGTAAGAGTACACTCAAGTACGATGCTGTGCCTTGCGATGATAGGGATGCCGTACGCTATGACCTTAGTGATTCGGTACCACATCATCATGGGAACTTTGCTATAACTACTACTTCTACTACCATGCCTACCATGGAAAGTGATGCTGTACGTGTCAAACCTGACGGATGTGAAAGCGATGCCACTCGTTATCGCACACCTTTTCACTTTACTGGTTTTCATGGTGGATGGCCACCTCCACGGGAAACCAAGCGACTACCACCCTACGGATGTCATGTAAAACTGAGCAAACTCCTAAGGATTTCACCGTACCCTCATCGAAATGAACCTGTGAAAGACGAATATTCGTTCCCTGTGCGTTTGCCAGAATACTGTGATTTTGAAAGTCGATTGCAAACCTTCCAAGGAAAATAGCCAAAATATCTAGGAGGACCTACCCCCGAAGAATTAGCCAGAGCTGGATTTATCTACTTGGGCGAAGGAGATAAAGTCAAGTGTTTCAGTTGCGGTG
>JAECUM010004464.1:0-15614 GCA_016617855.1 Megalonaias nervosa
CATTCAAGTATGACTATAGTTTAACTGATATGTTAAATATTTATGCCTTATTTTTCCAAACTTGCTTAAATAGTAAATATTCTTATTTATGATCAGGTCTTCTGCAAAAGAAATGCTAGTCTGACATTGACTACAAGATGGAAATGACATTTTCAATAAGATTACAAAACTGTAGCCAGCTATGCAAAAGAAGGATGAACTACATCTAACCATTAGATACAGGTGTTGAATTTTGTATTGTGGTGAGATCACAGGATATAAAACTTGCAGAACATAAAACATAAGGAACTAAACACGATCCCTTGATGGAAATTAACTCGCACAGAGTTGCTGTATTTTACCAAGAAACCAATGTGCAATAAAATTGCTTGTATCTTTTATCCCTCTCTCAATTTTTGGACCTGCCTGTGGGCTAGTGCCATGCAAATTTGAGCTTGCCTGAACCGAATTTGAGCTTGTCCTGGGCAGGAGTCAGGCAAGTAGATTTGTAAATCCCTGATATATAAAAATTATGTTTTCCATCTCGGCACTGCAACCTGCAGTAGTCATGTGGCATAGTCATGTGGCAAGTTCTGTTAATAATAATACAGTACAGACAGTATTTATAATGAGGGTGTATTGTAGAAATTTTAAAAAAAAAATGTTTTCTTTCTAGGGTGTGGTCACTGCAAGAAGGCAAAACCAGAATACATGCAAGCTGCAGCAAAATATAAAGATGATAACAAGGTAGTTCACACATATTGTATATATCCAGTTACAAACCCTTTCCTGATGACATGCCCACCCTACCCCTTTTCAGCTTACAATTGCAACTGCGTACAATGCCTCCATCCATTGCAATTTGTAATTAACTTTGACAATCCAACATTTTTTTCCAGCAGTATAGTAAGTCAAAATGTTGTATATAACATTTGCATTTTTCCCAGTGAGTTTATTCGTATTTGTGCACTTTTTAACCAGTTGTTATTGTCCATATGACATTGATCAGTAACACTTAAATTGTCACTGGTCTGATTGCATTATGCTGTTAGATTTTGGTTTATCACACACTTTTTAGGTTGTCTCCATAATATGAGTTGGCTTATTAGAACAATTTGTTGTATGCACTTTGTTTCATAACATAACGTCAATATAGGTTTGATGATGGACATTCAGAAATTTAAAGTTTTTGAATTTTTAATATTGTGATGTTTCCATACGTTTGCTATGTGAGCTGAATTAGTAGCTTAGTCCTTCAATGGCTTATGAGGGAAAATGGCTTTTTTTTTTTTTCTTGGAGCGCCTCAGTCTCTCAGTCTTTTCTTTGGCTTTTTAAGGAGAACAAGTTAACATTCATCATCATGATCATCATCATCAATCCCTTAACCCAAGAGGTCGTTGGGGCACCACAGTTGACTTTAAAACCAATTATCTCCATCTTTCTCTGTTCTCTACTGCCCTTTGGGAATCTCCAAATCCCATGCTTGTCCACTCCTTAATGTTGTCTTCCCCCCTCTTTTTCTGTCTGCCTCTTCTTCTGCACCCTTGCACTGTGCCTTGCAAGATTGTTTTTGCCAGTCCAGATGATCTTGAGACATGACCGTACCACTTCAGTTTGCACTTTTGTACAGGGGTCAAGAGGTCTTCATAGGATCCGATGGCTCGTTGGATCCTGTCGTGGACTTCTTCATTGGTTACATGGTCAATGTATGAGATGCCCAAGATCTTGCAGTAGCATCTCATTTCAAAGGTTTGAATCCTTCTTTGTAGCTCTGATGTGAGAGTCCATGTTTCACAAGCATACAGAAAGATAGATATGACAATGGAGCACATCAGCCTTATTTTGGAACCAAAAGCAATGTTGGTATCTTTCCATATTGTCTCAACCTTGTTATTGTTGCTGTTGTCTGGGCAATCCTGCAAAGTAGTTTTGGTTTGGAGCCCTCGTCTGTGATAATGATCCCAAGTACTTAAAGCTTGTGACTCTTTCCAGCTTCTGTCCACTGACCTTTATTTCTGTACTGATGCCACTGGTGTTGTTTGTCATTCAGTTACTGTCAAAGAATACCACTCAGTAGAGGAAATATTGGTAATGATTAAGATCTGTTTTTACTTTAATAGGCCAAAATGTCAAACTCTGTTTCCTTAATGGAATCTCTCATGGGTTTTGAAGTGGCTCAACTCAGATCAGTTCAAGCCTTTACCCAGAACATTATTGAAGCTGTTATCGTGTCAAATAAGACATGCTGTCTGATAGCCTTAGTCTCAACATACAGAGTGAATGAGCTGCATCTCTTTCAATGAACCTGAACTAACTTCAGTTCAGATTGGATGGTTTTGTGGGCCTAATGATTTAACAAAGTTTTGTGACTGAGAATAGGACGTTGTCAGTGATCAATGAAAGAGTGGTCATACGTTCTTTCTCATTCATCAATACATCAATTGAGGCAGTAATGCAGTACCCTTTCCTTGCTCTCAGGCATTACTTATGCACACAGCCAAAAGTTGTGGGTCATGTTAATGTTTCTTTCTCCAAGTGAAAACTGGCAAAGAGGACATAACCCCTGAAGCCCTTGCATTGTGGCTTAAGTGGATAGTTCACTCAGCAGTCCTCATGTTCAAATGTAATATTATGATATCAGATATAATAGAAGTCATTGGCTAGCATGCACAGTCAACTTTCACAAGTTGTTATCTCTTGTGATCTAGCTTTTAGAAACTGGAATTGAATCTAATGGGATCAGTATCAGTGGCCTAGACAACCACGAGGCCCAGTTGATGTCAGCACAACCTCCTCATGTTCATGGGTTTAGCACCTTTGAATTCACCCAGAATTTTTATCATTTTGAAGAAGTATTTTCTTGTCTGTATATAGTCGTTACAGGTTATATGACCATCACTTGTGCTGGTCACATGTTAGGAGAGTTTGTTATCCTTCAGATAGGGAATACAGTCATTCTTCATTCAGAGTGAGACCTTGGTAGAGGTAGGATGCTTAGCATTTCCACCTTCTGTTATCTCATCTCCTAATGTTAATATAATCAAATAAATTCAAAGGAGACACAAATTTTTTGTAAATTATGATTCTCCAACAGTATTTACCAGATCACATTACTGTAAAAGTCTCCCGCACCTCCCTGTAGAAGCAAGCATTCATGTTGATGTGCTGCTCAGGTTAGAACTAGGAAACATCCATTTGAAGGGTAGCCACCTAGTGGTGGTAAGGAGAGAAGATGGTTAGGATTTCTTTGCATTCTCTGTATGATATATAGATCTAAAAGTATCATTTTTTAATCATATCTAGAAGGCTGGATTCAGAAGGTAGCAGAGCTTTTACTCTCCTGACATTAATGTAAATGGATAGGTATTTTTAAAGAAACTTTTTTTTATAAATTGCAATCTTCAGTTTTACCATATCAGTAGAGCTGTTTGTATCCATTGGGCATATTCTCAACTGTAAAGAGATTCTTATTTAATAAACAAACTGCAGTGGTCCCATGGGTTTGTTTTTAATTAGGTCAACATTGGTTTTTAAAAAAAACATCTATATGGTGAAGAAAAAAACTTGTACCTACAATGACAATATCTTTTTTACAGGTGGTTTTTGCTGCAATAGATTGTACAACCCACAGTACCATGTGTACGTCACATGATGTGACCGGTTATCCTACCTTTAAATATTTCAACTACGGCAAGAATGAGCAGAAATATATGGGAGGTAGAGAGGTAAGTTTGAAAAAGTGTTCATGAAGAGATACAAGAAGCAGTGTTTAAGTGACCATTTTGAGTACAGACAATACAATAATGCATTGAAGATGAGAATTATCCTGCTGACATTACAAAATACTTAATTCTGGTAAATTGCAAGATAAGTCTCTTTGCTGCCTGCATTTTTAAATTTGCATGTCAAAGATCTGACATGGAGATCATAAAGCTTAAGTTTGAGATTGAGTTTCCACTATCAGCCAGTCAGAAATAATCACTAACATCATTTGTGATTGGTCAGTACAAAATCTCAGCTCAGACTCTGACATGAGAGTTTTATGATTTCTGGGCAGAAGAACTTGTATAGTGGCTTGTTGTGGCTTGTTGTCTTTTGCACATATTTGTTATCGCTGTTCCTCCTAAAATACCTGGATGATTGCCATGAAATTTTATGAACATGTTCATCCCAGGATCTAGTTTGTCCCAAATGAATACGGTGTCCCTCAAACATTAAATATGACCTCTAGAGCAGCCATTTTAAAAATTCTTCCTGAACAGATGGTTTTATTGACGTAAGATTTGAACTAAAAGACATTGATATGTAAAGATGGTCCTAAATTTAAATAATGGTGAGTTGACATCAAACATTATTGCCATGATGGCCATTTTGAAAATCCTATTATTTTTACTCCTGAATGGTTATTGCTACTCCTTAATGGAGACCATATAAGCATGGAGTTTTTGATCAAATACTTTCTGAGATATACATTCTAAACAAAAATAGTGCTCATTGGACATCCAATGTGGCCACTTTGGCAGCCATCTTGTAATTCTCATCATAAGTCCTGATAAATGTTTTGGATATTATGTTTCTTCAGGGGTTGGGGTTGTTGGTTTTTCAACAAATGATAGGCTATACATGGTGACCATTATTTTTGGCTGATGGTATTATAAAAATGTCACGGAAAATCTTCTTATGGTATTTGGTTGATTCTAAATGAAAATTGTGCTGATCTGACACCAGATATCTTTAAAATTTTGTATCTTCTTCTCCGGAACCAATGGTCAAATCAGCATAAGGTTTTCACAAAATAATTTCTTAGTGATAGGTAGTTAACATTGTACATTGCATGCATGGTAAATTCTTAAATTCTGATTGGCTGACAACATGGATCTGCGTTAGGATAGTATAATTATCCACTGACTTAAGTGATTTCAACTTACGCAAATTTCATGTTACTGTGATCTCATATGAATTTTTTTTATTTAATATTTTAAGTGCAGATTAAAAAAATTATTTTTCTAAAACAAAAAAATTGAAATTCATAAACGGCTAAAATGACTGGTATTAAAGTTAAATGAATTATATATTTTTCAATGAAATGTAAAGGCAGTGAAACCCAAAATTTCACGTTGAGTGATTTTGAGTTACGTGACCACTCTCATGAATGTAACTACAGTTTAGGGTGGGGTCTTGCTGCATTTCCTCTTGACTGCAGGATTCTGTACTTATCTACAGGTATGATACTAATTCCACCAGATACTATTTCTATGCAAAATACAATACATCATGTGATGTGCCCAATTTATTATTGCCTTCACCCTTGGGAACCATCCTCTGACAGTGTTTGGTTGAGTTCTTGGGGAACAATTACCATGTAAGTACTGTTAAGTACTTAAGTCACTACACCATAGGAAGTTGGAAAACCCATTACTGACCAATATTCTTGTCAAACATAGTGAGCTGTTTTCCTCTCATAATATAGCATACTGTTGGTTACCCAGCCATGTTGGTATTAAAGGTAATAAAATAGCAGACTGTGCTGCTACAATGGCCCTATCTCTACAACCATCTGATTTTAAAATACCATACACTGATTTTAAACCTAGTATAAAAAAATAATTATTTAGTAAGTGGCGGGTATCATGGAGTGATGCTGTGAATATCAAACTCGATGTGATAAAACCAACTCTAGGCAACTGACCTCCTTCCTGCAGAACCATCTGCTGGGACGAGGTAGTCATTACAAAAATTAGAAATGGCCATACTTGTATAACCCACTCCCACTTATTAAAGGTGAAGACTTAACCTGTGTAAGTCTACACAGAATGAACCCTTCACTGTGAAGCACTTTATGATAGATTGCTTTGATCTCTAACCTACACTCAGTCATTACAACATTCACACTGTTAATCACCCTTATATTTTTATTATCTTTTTACAATTTACAAAAAACATTTGCATCACCCATTGGTTGGGAATCCTCATATATTCCTACCATATTAGTGTATTTTTGTGCTGCAGAACTTGTTTATAATAAACCTTTTGAGGATTCTTCTTTCTCGGATAACTCTTTTTGTGGTGCTACATAGCCTTACAGTACTTGTTCGCCGTAAAATCCAAAATCAGTTAATCAACCTTGTGAGAAGACAGTAATAGAATAATAGTGCCAGTCTGACCTAGCATGGCTGCTACGACAACCTTCTTGAAAATTGTGTTATTGCTACTTCTTTTATGACAGGTGATGATGTGTAGTTTTTGCTGAAGTACTTCTTGTAGTATGTCTTCGATCTGATTTGAAAATGGTACAGATATGAGCTCACAAAATAGCTTCCACAACCCTCTTAAAAATTCTACTGCTACTCTTCTGAACAAGACGATTGAATTGAAATGAGATTTTCAGAGAAATATTATTACATTAAGCAGTTTGTCCAGAATGAAAATACCTCGTAAATTACTTGCCATCTGAGCTGTATTGAATTCTCCTGAATGAACAGTTGCACTGACATGTTTTGTGTACTTGTGTTTTGTTTCTTGACAAAATCTTCTTACAATTTGTAGTGGGCTTTGTCTTAAAATGACTTTGATCTAAACTTCAAAATGATTGTGATCTTGATAGCTTTTTATTGTTGCTTGTTTGGAACTGAAGTTCATACTGAAATTAGGGTTTTCACTTAAACACTATTAATATGAAGCTGGTTCTGAATGCTGATTTAGCTTCCATTATGGTTACCATATTTACCGCATATGTTTGGACACAAAAAAATTAATATTTTTTTTTTGTGTCCCAGAACTTATGGTGAATATTTTTTTTACCTAGATCATGTGTCCCAGACTTACGAAATGAAATAAATTATGGTCAATTTGCGCTTCCCCCCAACCACCACCACCAACCGGCCACACCGCATGTTACAATAAAATAGATAAATAAAATGCTTATTTGATAATAAAATGAAAGAAACTAGCCTTGTATTGTTATCATTTATTCACTTTTTTGGTCGACATTAGCATTTCATAAATGGAAAAATATATCCACGAACTCTGTATCAGTAGCACATGCATCCATGGTGTTATCGCTTTCGTCAGACAACACAACACATTGGTCATTGACATGAATATTGAGAAACGAATCATGTTTGATTGTCCTCAAAGGTTTGAATGTTATGAGAATAAAAACTGGATCCAGCAAATTCACATACGAATAAGAGAAAGAGTGAGAATTATCAACCCCATTGCTCAAAAGTACCTGCCATTCATGCATGACACAGTGTAAGGTACAAAATAACCAAGAATGTATTATATCCAGTGTAACAGTATGACAATATCTTGCAAATAAAAATCATTATTAGAAATACATTCACT
This sequence comes from Megalonaias nervosa, assembly GCA_016617855.1. Taxonomy (NCBI): domain Eukaryota; kingdom Metazoa; phylum Mollusca; class Bivalvia; order Unionida; family Unionidae; genus Megalonaias; species Megalonaias nervosa. The sequence continues at coordinate 7,328 of JAECUM010004464.1, forward strand.
GTGAGTACAAATGACAATCTTTTTGATTCCATGGGTTACAAAAAGTATTATTAAAGCAAGTTAATGCTGTGTATACTATTTACACTGAAGAACTCAAAACCCGTTTGTGTCAATTATGACTACAGATGGCAAACAAATTAAAGCCCAGGTGTTGAATAAACACACCTTTTAACAGCTATAAACTCATTGTATGAATTTACCAGTAGGATATCAAATACAAAGGTTAATTTATTACAAAGCAATCCGACCCCGGAAGCAGACTTTGGATTCCTTTTAGCGTGGAGATTTTTTGTTTTAAGCTACAGATATGTCTACAAAGTCAGCCAACACTGGGATTTTGAAAATAAATAGAAACAGTGGAACACTTTGAAAGGATAACTTCTCACACATTTACACAAAAAGTGATTCCTCGCAGTCACTGTTATAGCATACATAGCATATATAAGGGGGAATAAAAATAAAACAAAATAAACCACATTATAGATCTCCGCTATTATGGATAAGTTTGTAGTGCGATACTCAAGTGTGAAGAGGCCTTGCCTCGTGCATGGAAAGAAAATCCATTGCCTAAAGCTTCACCTAAGAGGCCCGTAGGTCGACCAAAAAAGCGTGCTAGTGAGGGGGAATGTGATGTAACAGAAAATGAACCAGTTGCAAAAAAAACACGAAATTGGAGACCCCAGTCAGGAGAGAGATGATGCCTACGAAAATGATGATGTCAGGCGAGGGTATTAACAAGTGTTTTACATTAAAGCAAAAGGAGGAAGTCGTAAATTTCTCAAAATTGCATGGAATTCGAGTAACAGCAAGACATTTCAAAATCCCCTAATCAACCATTGCAAATTGGTCAAAAATAGATTTTTCTCAGCAGCTGAATGAATGGGGACATTTAGCAAAGAGTGGGAGACCAGTATCGTATGGCAATGAGATAGGTGGAAAAATTGCAAAGTGGGTTCTCATCCAGTGTGATCTGCAGGTCCCTGTTAGTGTGGACACTAGACAAGATGATAATTAACATGTTTGAAACTCCTATGTACTTTGATATCATTCCTGGATGAACTGTCAATAAGAAAGGTGTTACAGGTGTGAGAATTCATACCACTGGTGCAGATAAAAAGCATCTAACCTTAGTACTTGCAGTTTCCGCAGCAGGAGATGTGTTGCCTCCAATGATAATTTTTTGTGGTGTGAGGGAGCTAAAAGATATTCAGGCACCAAAAGGATGGATCGGACATGTGCAGGAGAAGGGTTGGGTTGAGGAGGTGATGCTGCAGTGGATTAAAGAGATATATCTCAAGTATACAGGAAAGGAACAATCTCTTTTAGTGATGGATTCATTCCGGGCGCATATTACAGATGCTGTAAAACAGGCTTTGAGAAGGGGTAACACGGTGCCTGCAGTTATTCCAGTTGGATACACCTCCATGCTACAGCCACTAGACGTCAGTGTAAATAAACCGGTCAAGTCTGACATGAGGAAAAACTGGACAAATTTTATTCGTAAAGCAGCAAAGGTCCTTTCCAAGGAAAATGACAACACGTCTCGTATTAAGAGTGCAGACAAACAGTTGTGGACTGGATTGTGAAAGCAGTTGAATTGCTTCGGGACAAGCCAGATCTGATCTGAAAATCATTTAAAGTTTGTGGTATTAATAATAGCTTGAATGGATGTGAGGACAATATCATAAGAGATACTGAATGTGATAAAAATGGCAGTGACAGTGAAGAGGATGAATTTGATGGATTTGAGCCTGAGAAGGTTGAGTGGGCAATTAAGAATGTGGACAGATTGAAGGATTTAAATTAAATATATTAGTGGCATTCAAGTTTGTTCAGCAGTACTTAGATTATGTCAGATATCACTGCTGTGTAAATAAAAGATGTTCGGTTTCAGAATTACCATGTTTATCAATCACTCTGTACCATCACTATTTATCTACTGGCCTTTCTCTCTCTCTCTCTCTCTCTCTCTCTCTCTCTCAATATATTTTTACATAATTGCAATGTATAGTTTTTATTGTGCTCATCAATAGTTATTTTGCCAAAATAAGTCGTGTAATGAGCACAAATGGCAAATAAACCTTGGCATTTAATTAAAAAAAAACTTTGTTGGAGCATAAATTAGAACAGAAAAAAGTTGAACTTGTTCTCATATACACAAATGTTTCATTCTTACCTGAGCTCTTGTTCTTAGCAAATTTGTATCTAGGAAGAAAAGTGTAAACAAACAACACTCACAGCATTTTCTTTTTTAAAGTTTTCTTTAATAAAATTTATGTTTGAGTTCATTTTTGACATGTAATTTTTGAATGATTTTAATGGTGTGCCACAACTTACGACTTGAAAAAAACGCTGTGTCCCAGAACATACAGTGCACAAAAAAATTACTTTAAAAAATAATTTATGGTGTCCCAATATATGCGGTGTCCCAACATATATGGTAAATATGGTAACTAAAAATTTTGCCGTACCTCTCCCTCAATAACTTCTGCAAAATGGGGTTGAAAAACATAGGCTACACTTCAAGTGAGGGAATGAGTTACCAAGAGACCTCAAACTTTAAGAAGATGATGCCATGCCTGCTTGACATAGAAGGACTGGGGGTAGGGGGTTTCTGTGCTATTTAGAGGTTGAATACTCATTTTATAATTGTGTTGTGAGTAATTGTCAGTAAAGAGCTCTTTCTAATGAAGTTGTTTGCTTTTTTATATAAATTACTTTTATATTGGAGATACCCAAACCCTGAAAGATTGTTAACATCTTCCAAGAGGTTTTAACAACCATCACATGTATGCAAAAACATGATGTCTCACTCCTTTTTGTTCATAACATTCCATTTTATAAAAGAACAAACTAGGGAAATTTATTTTGTGAAACAACCATCAACATTGAAACTCATTTTTTTCTTTTTTTATAATTGTTCTGTTAGTAAATTTTGATGACTTGATTTCATTGCAAGTAATTGTGAAACTAATGCAGGAAGTTTTAGTTTTACAAACTCGGGAACTCGCTTTTCCATAATGAGCTGTGTCAATGAAACAAAACATTTTATTCACCAAGTACTCATTTTGCTTGGTTCCTTTGCTATCCATTATCACATTTTGGATTGAATAGGCCAAATTAAAGTAGTTTAATTATATTACATACAGAATTGTATTTATAACAGTGTTTGATTGATTAATTGAAATGAATTGACCTGACACATGAGCATGACCACTAGTTCCTCTGCAGAGGATTTGCATGCCTTTCAATTTTTCTTATATTCCACCCCTTTTATTTGATTGATACAAAAAACATAACACGATAATGCAAAGCAGGTCTGCTTTAAATTTAGTGTAAAATTGTTACATGTAGGCTCATACAATAATAACAAGAGAAAAAAGTGAATTCAACAAGCTTTGTATATTTAACAAAATAATTTATTTCCCTAGAAAACAATGTAAAAATTGGAAATAGGACTTAACGGTTTGTGAATATAATCCAAAATTTAATCCTAAAAATGAAAAATACAAGTCCTATCACTAAATAGTTTTATTAGAATTCAGGTTCGAATCTTGACGACATTCCAATATGGAAGGCGATGATGTCAGATGTGGTCCATGTACAAATAACAACAATTCCTCAGTTGAATCACAGTTTATGTTTCCAAATAATTTCAGAATAAATTTCCACTGAATTTCTTTCTCCCAGAATTTATAAAACAGTACACTCCTTTGGTTTTCTAGAGAATAAATTATTAAATTCCAAAAACAAATGAACTTCAAAAACAATCTGATTTCAACAATAAAAACCTATCTGGCCTTCAAGGTTTCTGAAATACAACTGACTGACGAGTGTTCAGAAAGGGTTATTATATCCGACAAATTATCATCCCGTTCTCGTGAGATAGATTACGTGGTCTCTTAACACTCGAACAACGCAATAGCAAAAATGCAATTTGTCATGTAGGAAGAACCCCTATCTACTTTAACTCTGAATAAATTTAAAAATAAAACATTGTTTATTCAGACTAAATGAAATGATCTTGGCAATAGCCAATCGTTTTTGCCTAGCGCTTACACTACCGCGGACCAAGGTGAACTAAAAATATTATTCATGTAACACGTTTTACGTCTTAGATTAACAACATTACAGGAGGAATTTTGAATCACTGAAAAAGAATTTCGAATCCCGTGAAAATAATCATTACAATAAAATGTAATGAAACAAAAACAAAATAAAAGAATTTTAAAACTAAAACACAAGCAGTTTAATTACATATATGTAACACAATGCAACAGATACTTCCGCAAATTCAAGATCAGAACATGGTCGGCAATAAATTAAGTTCTCACAGAAATGCTTGCGGACATAGAAGTGATAGTAGATTGACATTTTGCATGTTTTAGTACAAGAAGGCATTGTATTTATGATGATTAAACAGAAACTAAAATGCAAATTTCACTTGACAAAACTTATTTAATTGGTATTTATTAAAGTGATGCTAACAGTATATGTTAGGGACCTTTTCATTTTTTTTTGTGTTTTTTGATTGGCATACATTTTTTAAATGAGCATCAATATTATATACCTTTAGAAGAACTTGCCAATGTTTCCTAACACTCTTTAAGTAGAAACTGGGAAAATATATATACAGTGTGACCCTGGTATAACATGATTGTTGGGATCTAAAAACAGGGAACATGCAGTGTACTGAACCATGTTATAACCAGTGAAGTCAATTAGTAATTCCGTCAAAATGTGCATAAAGAAGCATCATTTCTGTAGTTAAAAAAACCCAAACAAAACCATCTGCTCAGTCCATTCGAATCCTGACCTTTAATTTGTTGCTAATACTTTCACACAAACTTATGAAATGGGTGGTTTTTTCCTGCAACATTCATATTTACGGGACGTGTTCAAAGGGTGTGATGTCTGGCCGACAATAAAATGCATAATTCAGAATTGAGAGTTTCTAAAATGAAACCTGTATTTAGGGTTGAAAATCACATATACTTGGCTGAAAATTCACACGGAAGATCAAAGGCATTGACCTTGTAATGCTCTTGTGATGAGAATTCAACAGGTGTTTGTGCACTGTACATGTAAACTGCCTGATCATGGGGAGTAAACCATTTGACTGTGTGTTTAGAGCAAGTTCATTAAAAATGTGGAGTCTTTCTTTAGAGAATAGGGAAGAAAAAAAAAAATAAAATATGTTGTATAAGCAGAAAGCTGGGAGTACAATGTTTGATTATATTAGCCAATCCCTTCACCCCTAAAACTTAAATGGTTTTGTTCCAATCAATGTTAACACCGGTAGGGCAGTTTCTTGTTTATATGAATGATTTGAAATTAGAAAATAAAAAGCATTCAGAAGAAGGGCTGTTATATGTGTGTGACAATGACCAAAACTGCTGACAATTTATTGACGTAAATTTGGGTAAGAAGCTTTTTTAGACCACCACATTGTTTGCTTGACTTGTGAACAGTAATCTCAAAGCTATTTGCATTTGTTTAACTCCAGACTTAGTCCTTCCTGGGGGCTTCAGATTTGAAAAGTAAAAGCTTTACATTCTGTATCCCAATATCTGTTATAAATACCATTTAATTAAGACTTTGACCTCTGTTTGAGCGAGCTAATAGCAAGATTAATTGTTAAGGAACAATGAGTTCATTTTTATAGGAAATGCAGAATAGTGTTCACTGGTCAACTGACTGTATGACATTTGATTATACCACAAAGCCAAGTGCACGCGTTGGCGGCTTTCATATTTTTCAAGGGGTTTGGGTTGGGTTTTTTTATAAATCATTGTCCCATAATTTGAACAACTTGTAGTAGTGAGATTAACTTTGATGATTAGCAGTTATTGAAATTATTTGATTTATAAATTTGGATGAGAATCTTTTCTTTCATTTGAGCACATATTGTACACAGCAGGACTGCATTGAAGATAACCGGAGCAGACTTGCTGGCATTATTGTTCATAGTTCAGTGTTAACTATTCAGTTTTTTATCTGCTGACTTTCTTTCTAAGCTAAGCTTATTTTGGTACAAAACTTTGCATTTCTTCAAGAAATTGGTGAAATTATTGTAAAATCTTGTGAGCCATACTGTGATTGTATCATATCTGAATTCATACACAATCTCTTCCCAGAATGATAATTAACTTTTTAAACTCATACTTAAAAAAAAAAATCATGAATGAACAAATATACAAATTTTCAGGAGCTGCGCCACAATAATGTTATATTGGAATTTATACATGATCTCTTCCCCAAAATGATAATAAACTTGGCACACATTATTTCTCATTGTTTGAAAACATCTTTTGTGTACGAAAAATACATAAAATTTTGGGTGCCATGCCACAGTCACATTTTTTCCGAATTCATGTTATAAGGGGAGTGTGTTATATTGGGGTCACACTGTACAAGTTTAGTTGGATTTTTTGACTCTCCGGATATTGCCAAAGAAATGCTCTGTTCCTGCTATGTTCCAAAAAGTGAGCCCCGGGCCGGGGGTGGGGTGGGGTGCTGAGTGGTCTAAAGCACAAGCCTTTACTGATCACTGCTATTGCATCTGTTTGCCTCTGTTTGAATCTTGGGCGTGGCCAATGTGGGTACGTGAGAAAGCTTGCCAGTAGCTTCCTTTGGGTCAGTGGTTTTTAACAGAGTTTACCTGGCTTCTTCCTCGACCAGTTATAGTGGTTGCCATGTATAGCCTATCTTGTGCTGAAAAATGGCATTGAACCCACAACAATGTCAACAAAATTGACTTTTGCATTAATAGTTTGCTCTTTGAGGGTGTTTCCTCTAATTCCAGACCAGTCAAATATCCATGTTGTACTTGAAGTAAATTAGTTTGGTGTTGAACCAACAACATCAACAAATTTGATTTTGCATTAATAGTTTGCTCTCTGAGGGTGTTCCTCTAATCCCAGAGCAGTGAAATATCCTTGTGGCACCTGCAGTAAATTAGTACAAAGTAACCAATAGAACATTGGTACCAAGCAAATTTATGTACAAGTGTCCAACATCATTTGTGAATGCTTAATCAGAAAAACAACCCCTGGACATTCATAAAATGTGCCTTGTGAAACTTCACAGATTCTTTTTTCTAACCAATATATATTTCCAGAGATCAGAATGTGTCCAGACATTTTTATTGATAAGTGTCTGAGGAGGACTTGAGATTACTACCAAGCTTATCACTTGTGGACATCACTCTACATTCATATTTAATGATCCTAACAGTTATTCCCCCTCTTCAGATTTTCCTGTCATGGAGGAGAAAACAAATGACAGTATAAACTTACGCATAAATTTAGACCCATTTTTAAGTCCATCCCAAGATGACCAATAATATATGATCAGAATATAATTAGTATAAGATAAATTTAATGATATTGTCTTAGTCTTACAGAACAGTCTAGTCGACTAAAATTGACACTTCATTTAGTTCAGATTTATTTAACGTCAAAGGTTAAAATCTTGAAAGAAAAGACAAATTGTAATGGTGAAGGTATACTTGTTTACTCTCCATTTGGCCTACCATTTTTTGGTGAATTGAAAACTTACAATGTAACAAGACTGGATCAGTCTTCATGGAATTCCACCTCAGTAAATGTGTTTTTTTTTAATGTTCCTACAGATCCCATAGCAAATGCTGTCTTTGATGCTGATAGATAGAAAGCAAATTAAATACTATTATTATGTCTCTATGGTCTTAAACTGAGTAATAGAAGGAGCACAAACCAACAAGTTTTGTAAAATTCAACAGATAATTTATTTCCCTAGAATACAAAATGAAAATTTAAAAAGAACTTCCACTATTGTAAATTAAATCCCAAATGGTCCAAAATGTTCTGTCACCAGCTTTAATTAAATTCCAGTGGTGTTCAAAATAAGCTCCAGTGAAGAAAGTGTAGATCTATCTGTATTCTACGTTTTCTACTCTCTCTCATACCAAAAAGTTTGAGTGACTGGTATCATGTAATAGCCACAACACAACAGTATGCTTCAAACAGACGTGAGAAAATCAAGTTCAGAAGATGCAAAAAGTTTGATGAAAAATATTTTCTTGATGTTAATAAAATACCTTCTTATGTCATTGACACTTTTGATGATAACGATAATAAATATTGGGCAGTTGGAAAGCTACTATTGGGGATCATTGATAATCATGAACCAAAAAAGCAAAAATATTCTCAGTAAAACCCCCGCACCCCCACATAAACAGTGATCTTAGAAAGACAAGATATAAAAGCATATGGCCCATAAAAAATTTTCAAAGTATGAAAGTAAA
>JAECUM010004466.1:0-22490 GCA_016617855.1 Megalonaias nervosa
ATAATCAGTGCATTCTTCTAAACAATTCACATCAAGTAGTTACACATTACAAACACACAGGAAAGCCTTTTGACATTTGTATTGTGAATGATGAGTCAGTGGCTATATCTGTGAGGAGTCAGAATAAAATTCAGATTCTGTCAGTCAGGGATGATGTCATCAGTCCACTCAGAACAATAGCAACTAAATATGAGTGCTATGGAATTGCAGCAGCTGGGAAGGGAGAGATGGTTGTGCTTGGGGACTGTCGTAATAACAAGTATTGCTGGAGTCTGATCAGAGATGGGAGAGAGGTCAATTATTCTGATCAGTATGACTCATTATCTGGATATTTCAACTACATAGCTATGAATAACTCTAAAACATGAGTCTATGCTACTGTGCCTACAACAAATTCCCTTCATTGTTTCAATATTAAAGGCAAGAAGCACAGTCCTGACAACTTCAAACATCCCAGGGGAGTAGCTGCAGACAGGGATGACAACATCTATGTTGTTGGTAGTGATTCTCATAACATTCATCAGTTATCATCAGAAGGGTGTTTAATACAGGTTATAATTACCGGAGTGCCACAGTATCCAAAGGCAATCTGTTTCAATAACAGTAGTGATACTTTTGTCATCACGAACAATTCCAAAGAACATAAAAATGTATACATCTTCAAATTGAAATAAATATTCAGAACAGAAAACCCATTCATCATGGTTTGTGTGATAAATGTCATGTGCAGATATAGAGTAGTGGTTTCTTTGAAGGTACAGATAAGTGAATCGTAAGCTGTGCTTTATTGTAAGATGATCGTCAGTTACATAATAATATTTAGGTTGTTTTATGTGTCTGCCTTGTAGACATGATGATGTTCTTTTCTTAATGATGACACTAGAAGAGGATAACTTTTTAACAACTTCTGTCAGTATTAATGGGCACTGTGCAACTTCTGCCCATTTTTGTATGTAATTATTATATGCTTTTCCTTACCGTCATTATTAGACAATTATATAAAGGAATGAGAAAGGTATTTTTCAGATTTTGCCCTGAATTACATAATTAACATGAGATTATTATTGTTACCATATAAAGTGAATCACAACTTAATAGACAAATTGATTTAATTCATGGTGGTGAATGATTACCAAATCAATATTATAAAATATTATAAATATTATATAGGGAAATCAGAAATTAAAATCCTTAATTTCATGCACCTGAAAGGTAAATAAAAACTTTTCTCTTACTCCAAAAAGCTAATGAGACAAATACAATGTTCTCATTATTTAGAACATGGCAAATTGTGTTTCCAAATATATGAATTTCTGAACATGAATTCCACAAAAAGTGGATTTTAATACAGGGAGTTTATAGTCACTATGAGTTTTTCATAATTCAACAAGTGTTACTTTGATTTACCTCAGAATTTGAAAATCTGAATACCTAATTTGTATACATAATTCACAAGCCTTTGGCATTTAATAATAAATTTTCAGATTAAACTTTTTCTGTATTGATCTGCATGACATCCATTATTGGAGTATTTATTATCAACTTATTCACTGAGGAATAAACATTTGAACGTTTATATTGTGATTTTACATCTCATCACTTTTCAATATTAAATATTATTTGATGATTATGCACATTCTTTTTCATCACTACATGTTGCTTGTTGGGTCTATGTATCTGACAGCCTATATACTTCTACACTAGTAGCTCTCCTCCATTCCTCCCTTACCTGTTACTCCAATAGTTTTATACTAGTGGCACTATTAGGATTACCACTCTAACTACATTAATACTACTATTCTTCCTTTCTAATGGTACTACTAGGATTACCTCTCCTACTATTGCTACTATTTCTTCCCTTCTAATGGTACTACTAGGATTACCACTCCTACTATTATTACTATTTCTTCCCTTCTAATGGTACTACTAGGATTACCACTCCTACTATTATTACTATTTCTTCCCTTCTAATGGTACTGCTAGGATTACCACTCATACTATTACTACTATTTCCTCCCTTCCAATGGTACTACTAGGATTACCACTCCTACTATTACTACTATTTCTTCCCTTCTAATGGTACTACTAGGATTACCTCTCCTACTATTACGATTGCAAGAAATTGTGAAATTGATAAAGTGTATAGTCATGAAATAGAATAATAATTATGATGATAAAGAAAATTTATTATGAATATAGATAAAAATTTGTGGTTATGATAAATGCATGTTACTGTTAAAGGAATTTATACATATATCAAAAAGTAAGATGCAAATTGCATATGCTTATTGATTCTGAAAACAATGTATATCAACTTCATTTATCACAGTTCCATCTATTCACTGATGGGAGGAGCCCCTTAAAAATCAAATCAGTTTTTCCTTGTTTTTTAAAAACAATGCCATGGTCAATCATATGTCCCTATTGGCAAGTGACAAGAACAAAACATCTCAAGGCATTATGAAGTTATAGCATATTTAAATATTACTAATAGGATTTTATTTCACAACCATGAAACCCGAGTTCTGAAAATATTTAATGCCGTCTCACTTTTAATAGCATCACAGTGGCTCATTTCTACACTACAAAGCATGAAAAACTTGTTACTGTGTTATTACCTAATTTAGCTAAATTTTCAAAATATAACAACAGAAAAAATTCATATTATAAAACGTTTATGTACAGTCTAAGCTAGAGTCAATAAATTGATCAATACTGGTACATATTGTTTTAATTTTCTCTCTTTTCAAGTAGATTTAGAAGTGATTGTTCACTGAAATATTCTTTCCTTGGCAAATCTTATATTTTGACTGCTACAACAGTATGTGCACTTAAAACTGACTGTGGTTAAGAACATCTACACCTGTGCTCAAAAATGTGCTGGATGGGCCTATGTCTGAGGCAAGCCTGAACTTTTATGTCCCATAGAACTACTAATAAAAAAAGGATGGCCCAATGCCAAAGACTGAATTTTTATATGGGGCCTCTTTTTCTTCAGAAATTGTCACAACTAGATGGCAGTATGCCTGAGGCCAGTTTAAATATTCTATCATTCCCTCTTCCACTGAGAACTACTTGTCAAATCTGGCTGGCCATATACCTGAGCCCTTTCCCGAGAGGTCTAAAGCGGTCTCCGTTACGGATCACTGCAATCTCACCTTTGTCTGCGTGGGTTTGATTCTCGGATTCGGCCAATGGGGGTATGTGAGAAAGCTTGCCAGTAGCTTTTCGAGGGTCTGTGGTTCTTTCCAGGGTTTTCCAGGGTTCTTCCTCCACCATTAATACTGGCCGCCATGTATAGCCTATCATGTGCTGAAAAATGGGGTTAAACCCTACAACAACAACAACAACAACAAGAAGAGCCCTTTCAAAGTCTTATATGGGTCCTCCTTCTTCTGAGAACTATTTGTCAAAGCTGGATGGGCCTATGCAAGAGACCCGTCTAAATCTTGTATGGGATTTCGTCCAAAGAAAAATACTTGTAAAAACTGGATGGCCCTGTGTCTGGGGCCTGTAAATATCGCATAGGGGTCACTCTCCCAGACAAAACTATTTCTCAAAGCTAGAAGGCATGAAGTCTGAGGCCTGTCTAAGTTTTATATAGGTCCCCTCTTATTCTGAGAATTACATCTGAAAATGGGATGGGCATATGAGCAATGCCTGTCTACATCTCTTCTGCTAATATCTCCTTCTCAAACTGGATGGCTCTATGACTGAGGCCTCTGCAACTCTTAAATGGGTACCTCTTCCACTGAGAATTCTTGTCAAAGTCTTTAGATACAGTTAATTGATTTCTTTTCATGGTACTTTAAATTTGTGGATTATGAAAGGGCTCCTATGTCTCCATTAGCCAGATCATTATTGGTTGAGTCATATGTTTCTTCGAGAAAAATCATTGTTGGTTGAGTCCTGTGTTTCCCACAGAAAGATCATTGCATACATTCCAACCATTACGTTTTGGCAGAATCATTACGGTTTTTTTTCTCACTAAATTATGCATTACTCCAAACTGTATATGAACTGTCTCTTTTTTGGTACTTGAAAAAATAAATGCAATACAAAATTCTTTTCGACACTTTTATTATCATCTCTTTAAATCCACTCATATAAATTTGAGAATATTCTTAAAATTGTGACTGCTACAAAAAAAAAAAAATGGATTTCTTGAAATGTTAAATTTGCTTCACAGATTTATTTTAATGATAAGCTATCTAAGTTATGAACAAGTCTGTACTTTTAAAGAAAATGGTGCCAGATGTTCAGTGAAATGTCTTACACTGTAAGTTGTGGATGTTACATAAAGGAAAATATTAGATCTTTTCAAACTTCAAAACATACCAGAGCAGAAAAAGGACAAATCAACACTGCAATATTTAAAAAAAAAAATCAAAAGAAGTATACAAGAGTAATGTAGTACAGCACTGAGCACTTCATCTCATTGAAGTTTCCACTGAATCCAGTTCATGATCATTTAGCAAAAGTTGCACATGTAGACTAGTTAATGAGAGCTGAATATAAATATCTTTCAGTATATTTTGTGCTTGTATTCTGGTCCTAATCCGTATGGATTTAGCACTTTCAGACAAGAATTCTAACCATCTGCAGAACCAGGTTAGTACTAAAATTATATCTTGTCTTATACCTACCGTAATCCAGGCATGTATAGAGATTACACTCTTTACGCCCAAATTTTTGCAGAACCAGGTTAGTCTTAAAATTATATCTTGCTCATACGTGCTGTAATTCAGGCATGTAATATAACGATTACACTCTTTACACCCAAATCATGCTTTTTTGCCACTTATAATAGTAATAATTATGTGTATACCTCTCAGGGGGCAGGGAAATAGGATGTATGTCATTGTTCATTTACTTCAATTTCCCCCCCAAAAAAATAAAAAAAAATTTTTAAAAAAATCACTTTTCATGGAGTCTTGTTTTCCACAGAAAGATCAGTCTGATTTGGGTCCTGCGTTTCGTATAAGAAGATCTGTGCTGACTGGGTCTTTAAAGTTTTAGTTATAGGGAACCACAAAGTCCATGAAAATGTGTACAAAACATGGTGAATTTACAGCAATATACGGAAACTGTTCAAGCAAGTTCTTCGTAACATCATCATGTGAGAAAAGGTTTTAAAACATTTTTTGGATAAATAACTGGTACTACTCACGATATAATGTTATCTATGATACATATTTGAGATACATAATAAGGTACTGATCATTTACAAACTTAGTACTAATATTAGTACCCCTACTCCTACCTCGTGGACAGGGTACTAACATAAGCCTATGTGTGTCAACGTTGCAAGCTGGGTGTGAATCACACCTGGCACTTTTTTAGCCTAATATAAACAATTTTGAACATGTTCCTTGCATATAATGAAATAAATTGAGTAGACCTCTTATTTAATACTGGAATTATTGCAAATCATTGTAGAAATAGTTGTAAAATCTCATTTACCTTTCTTATCCAATATTTTCATTTCGATCGTCCGCCATATTAGTTCAAATAATGACTACTTCCATTCTCAGCTTTGTTTTGTTTGTATGTCATAGAAGGACATTGAGGCCTTATTTGGAAACGTAAATAGATGGTAGTAAAAGTATGGCGTGGTTTGAGTCTGAAAGTATGTGCATTAAAAATAAATATGGTTTATCACTGACTTTGAAATTCCACCAAGAAGCCATTATTTGCTACTTGATTGATTAAAAGGATGTATTTGTCCTGCTATCCACTGGATTTGGGAAGTCACTGACTTTGCCTTTTCTCAACAATAACTGGTTTCCACGATTAGTGCAAGTATCCTTTCTCCGTCTCTGCGCGTTATTTCATTCAACAATTAATGACATAGCATAGAAAATCCAAATATGGTCTGGCAAGCCTTATTTAGAAAAGGGTCACGGCAAGAGTCTTGTGTTATCTGTCATGGCAGACACAGGTTAGTGTAGCCATGCCAATTTATTTTATCATGTAAGGGCTTAATAAATTCATAATAAGCCAAACTTCTTTAACAACATGATTATACTGATGAAGTAGATTTCTACACTATTTGTTTTTCTGACTTTAGTGATGATTTGTTTTGCTCCATTACATGATACGGGATCAGTTTGAAGCCTCAACCACAACAAATCAAGTTAATTAGATAATACAGGTTGTTATATTTTATTAAATTTTAAGTACAAACATATTATTACAAGACCAAAATCTACAACTTGGATGATTTATTTCTCTTGAATGAGTCATTCTTTCCACTGCCTTACATAAATGATCCTGCACCTAAAAAAGGGGAAAAACTGGTTTTAAAAATGGCATATCTTTCACTGCTACAAATTCCGACATTTAGTCAATAAGAAAGCAATGTTATATTGCACGCATATGCCATATTTACTCCAGGATATAAATTTTCCCAGCTGAATAGGCACATAATATTTGTTGCATTTATGAGCTCAAGCTAACATTCATGGGACATTTCATAATAGGTGAATGTTTTGAATGTTTCACAGTTAGAATTAACCTTTATTCTCCAGATATTAGTCCTGGGCATGACCTTATAGTTCATAGCAGACAATCACTGACACTATCGAAAGTACATGGCAAAGCTGCCAGGTCAATCAGCTGGTAAGTGCAGAAAAGGAGATAAAAAAGATACAACTGTACCATGCATCAATAAATATCACAACATAAAATATATCACTAAGTATCACAACACTTAAAATGTATTAATATGTATCATCATAACACTTAAAATGTACAAATATATATCAAACCACTAAAAATGTAATTCACATGTATCATTACATTTTAAATATGTGAATAAGTATCATAACACATAAAATGTATTAATATGTATCATAACACTTAAAATGTATAAATATGTAACATAACACTCAATATCCATGATATGGTATAACTATCTATATTAAACCCATTGGTTCTAAAATACACTGGCATATTTGGCGTACACGATATACTAGCAATTATTCTGTATTGTTTGCAAGTTATCTTTGGACCCATTAATTATTTCATATTTGAAAAGCATAATATTTTTTTTAAAAATTCTTTTTACTGAGAATGTCTTGCAAATTTAATATTTTACGAAATTTCATACAAAACAATGAGTTGAAAATGATACTTTTATTCCTTAATAATTACATCTCAGAGAAAATATAAATAATACAGTTTACAAACAATTGCAGATTCTTAGAAATCTGATACAATACCTGATACAGCTTCATCTCGGATAACTTTCATGCCAATCTCACTGCAAGGCGTAGTCCATGACTCAGCATCTAACACTGAACAGTAGGCGGCCTTCCAGTCCACATTCATACACCAATGTGGAAATTTGGCAATCTTTTGTGCCAGCTGAAGGGACTGCAATTAAGCAAGGACAATAAAAGCAGAATAACACTCGCCAAAGGTGAATATTTCATACTGTTTAGCAATCATCTGGGAAAATTAATAACCAATGGATATCATTGCTACCAATAACTGTATAAATAAATGAGTAACGTTTCTGGGGAACTGAAAAAAAAAATGGCTTGAAAACTGAAACTTCAGCTATACTTTCATACAACTGTACAAAAACCATTTTTATATTTATGCAAATTCATTAATAGAATTTCCACAATTTGATGAAGCTCAGAAATTAACAGATATAACCTGTCATCAGAGGTATCATTGTATTATATTTGTTAAAGACAGATGAAATAAATGAAACAAATATAATGCATAGAATATCAGTCATTATTATTATTATTATTATTATTATCAAGATTGTTTTATTTGCACTGTAAAACAAATCATACTTAAGGGCACATGCTGCTCTCTCCCAAATTTATGTTCCACACACACTTACTGTATTCAGGATTAGCAGTGAATTTGAAAATTTTAGGTAATTATTAGGATGTCTCAAGGTTTTAAAATATTTCTGAGGTTTCAAGGCATTCATTAGTTACATGATTATGCCCATGGTGAGCATACTATTTATTACAAATCTTAAGCATGCTTTAAGTTTGTTCCTAAATGTAACGAAAATAAAGATAAAGCTAAAATTAAAAAAAAAAAAAACTAAAATGAACAGATATCTTTAATTTGCATAGTTCATGCGTGTTCCAGACTGCTAGGCAAACCTAACAAAAACCCATGTGCACAAGAAAACCACTTTTTGTGGGGTCATGGTAGAGCCATTCACCATTTATTAAAAATATTTAGGATTTTATTATTTATTTAGGTTTCCTTCAGATTTTAAGGCTTTTCTTTAGGTTTCTAAGGTCAAAATAAAATGTTAGATTTTTCAAGGATGTTAAGGTCCTGTTCTAACCCTGTGTATCCTGCTCACTTTAATCCATGCTATAAATAAAATCGCACTGACTTAAAAATATACACCTTAATCCATGCTATAAATGAAATCACACTGACTTAAAAATATACACCTTAATCCATGCTATAAATGAAATCACTGACTTAAAAATATACACCTTAATCCATGCTATAAATGAAATCACACCGACTTAAAAATATACACCTTAATCCATGCTATGAATGAAATCACACCGACTTAAAAATATACACCTTAATCCATGCTATAAATGAAATCACACGGACTTAAAAATATACACCTTAATCCATGCTATAAATGAAATCACACTGACTTAAAAATATACACCTTAATCCATGCTATAAATGAAATCACACTGACTTAAAAATATACACCTTAATCCATGCTATGAATCAAATCACACAGACTTAAAAATATACACCTTAATCCATGCTATAAATGACATGATACCCCAGTGCTAGATGTCACTTTAAACTGCCAGAGTGCAGACATCATAGCAATATGACTGAAAAATTGTTAAAGCTACATTAAAAATCCAAATCACACAGACACACACATGTATCTGACAGTCTGTACACTAGTAGCTCTCCTCCATTCCTCCCTTACCTATTACTACTATAATATATTCTATACTAGTTAGGATTACCACTCCTGCTATTACCATTAAAAGAAATTGTGAAATTAACAAAGTGTACAGTCATGAAATAAGAATAATAATGATTATGATTATAAATAAATTTATTGTGAGTAAATAAACATTTGTGGTCATAATAAATGCCTGTTATTGTCAAAGGAATTTATACATATATCAAAAAGAAAGATGAAAATTGCATATATTTTTTGATTCTGAAAACAATGTATATGAACTTCATTTATCACTTTCCATCTATTCACTGATAGGAGCAGCCCCTTAAATTATCAAGTCAGTTTTTCCTTGTTTTTTAAAACTAATGTCATGATCAATCATATACCCCTATCAGCAAGTGACAAGAATAAAACATCTCAAGGCATCATGAAGTGATTCATCACTGAAATATTCATCTCTTGGCAAATGTTATATTTTGACTGCTACAACAGTATATGCACTTAAACTAATAAGAACATCTACACCTGTGTTCAAAAATGGGATAACCATATGCATGAGGCCCATCTAAATCTTACAGGAGCACACTCTTCTGCTGAGATCTACTTATTAGTGCTGGATGGCCCTATGCCAGAGACCTGTCTAAATCCTGTATGGGCCTTTCATCCAAGCAAAAATACCTGTCTGAAAGGGCTCCTATATCTCCATTAGCAAGATCATTTTTGGTTGAGTTATATGTTTCTCCAAGAAAAATCATTGTTGGTGGAGTCCTGTGTTTCCCACAGAAAGATCATGGCATACATGCCAACCATTATGTTTTGGCAGAATCATTGTTTTTTCCCCACCAAATTATGCATTACTCCAAACTGTATATGAACTATGACTATGAAAATGAAATGTTAGATTTTTCAAGGATGTTAAGGTCCTGTTCTAACCCTGTGTATCCTGCTCACTTTAATCCATGCTATAAATGAAATCACACAGACCTAAAAATATACACCTTAATCCATGCTATAAATGAAATCACACCGACTTAAAAATATACACCTTAATCTATGCTATAAACGAAATCACACGGACTTAAAAATACACACCTTAATCCATGCTATAAATGAAATCACACGGACTTAAAAATATACACCTTAATCCATGCTATAAATGAAATCACACGGACTTAAAAATATACACCTTAATCCATGCTATAAATGAAATCACACCGACTTAAAAATGTACACCTTAATCCATGCTATAAATCAAATCACACTGACTTAAAAATATACACCCATCTTAGTTGCTCAGCTCATGCAGATTAAAATGCAGTCAGCTTATGTGAGAAGCCTGTGATAAACAGAAAATCAAAGGAAACTGAATGTGTGACCCATGAACTAAAACTTCACCTGCTTTCACATTTTAAATGCTGACTGACTGCTGACCTTAATAGAAAGGGATTTAACTCATATCTCTTCTCAAAGACAAATATCTTTCTTCATAGTTTTAATTTGCATGTAAATAGACTAAGATATTTAACTATACCTGACACAATAGCACAAAAGGTCCATTTCTGCTGTGAAAACACAACTGATTTTCCCCACCATTGAACCTCTACCCTAATGGCAACAACTACCTTGCTTTTGAAGTTAACATATGTGAAAGGAAAATTCAAGGAAAGAAGCCAGATTCTTGAGTAACACAGAATCAAGATATAATCTAAAGTGACTCTAAAATAGTTAGTCAAAAGAATAAGACCAAAAAAACTGGACATGAAAGCAAGCTGGATTTGCCATTAATTCATTAGAACTACAAGTCATACAAACTAACAAGTGCCATAATCCAAACTAACATGGTGTATAACTAACACTGGCACCACAGAAAAAAAAAAAATACAAACTAAAAACTGCATAAAGTCATTAAAGTATAAAAGAAAGCAAGGAGATTGAAAAGAGAAACTTCTTACATGGAAAGCACTATATTTTATTAGTGCCTTTTTGAAGCCAATCTCTACATTCATCCCTTTCAAGCCAATCTCTGCATTCATCCCTTTCAAGCCAATCTCTACATTCATCCCTTTCAAGCCAATCTCTACATTCATCCCGTTCAAGCCAATCTCTGCATTCATCCCTTTCAAACCATATTTCCTTAAAGCAACAAGAGCCAAGTTTATTGTGAAGGCTCATCATTGATCAGTCGCTTTGCTCTATTTTCTGGCCCTTTAAATACATGTCTGACAGTAAATGAACATGCAGTACACACTTTATGAAATGAAAACCACTACTCCCAAAAGGCATATGTTCTAGGATGTTGCATACTCCCATGCAATCAGCAGATGACAGGTTCATGTGCTGTCCACTTAAAACTTTGGACACTGGTCTTTTTTTAAATATGAACAATAAAGCAAATGAAATGCATAAACATATGACTCAAATATTCTATATTTTTCTCATTTTCAACAATGCAAGTATATTCAAAGACAAACTCAACATATGATCACAATTCAAGCATATTCATAGACGTGAAAAGGGATTAGAAAATCCAAGGACATTCAAGGTGTGTACAAACCATGCTAAATAATAGGGATATAAGGAGATGTTGACATACCATAAAGAATTTGATGTGGTCTGATGTCTCAAAGCACAGCAACACAAGTCGGTTAGTTAGTCCCATGCCAATAGGTGTAAAGTGTCCTGCCAAAGGACACAACATGATAGCTGATCTAGGCTAATCCAATCTTAGGATCTGAACCTGCACCTTTTTACTTGAGGGTATTTTGGTTGTCCCAAGAACATTGTTATGAAAGTGTATTATCACATTTAAAATATATGTCAACCTGTTTATCTAAAAATGTCATTGAATAGTCACATTTCAAGTGCTTCTTTTGCCCCATCAGGCCTACCAGTCAGGATTAGGGAACAAGACAGTCTTATCAGCTTGGAAAATCTGACAGTGTCTAAATCAAGGAGGGGGACACCTATAACAAACATGCCATTGGTTAGTCACATTTCAAGTGCTTCTTTTGCCCCACCAGGCCTGCCAGTCAGGATTAGGTCCCGGGAACAAGACAGTCTTATCAGCTTGGAAAGTCTGACAGTGTCTACATCTATGAGGGGACACCTGTAACAAAAAAGAACAATTTATATATTTTCCATTGATTGGTTTGTTTGGTTTTTTTTTGTTTATAGCACAGCAACACAAATAACCTATTGTATGCCTTGGCAACTGGAACAAAGTACTTTGCACAAATACACACCACACAGGTTTATCCAACGGTTTGATTCAAACCCACACCCTTTCAGTCACGAATCTTTCAAGCATCCATGGCACCTGCCTTAGTAATAGTGTTAGGAACTAAATTAAATTTTAACAAAAATCACTCTTGCATTCCATATATATATATATATATATATATATATATATATATATATATATATAGTTTTTATTATGGTTTTCTCTGATATTCTGACAAACTTTTAATACAGTGACAGTATTTAAAAGGCCTGTACCCTGTGTGTCAGGCAGGTTTCACTGGATAGTAGCAATAAAGTATTTTAAATTATAACAGTTATCTCTAAAACAATGTAGGCTTCTGTAATATCCTTACCCTGATATGAAATTATGACAACTATCTTTACAACAATGTCAACCTGTGAAAATCCATCTGAAGACTTGGATTTCTACCATTTCATTATACAACTTCATATCCCTTCACAAGATGCAAAAATTCTACATTTCCCTTGAGAGTATTTTGGTGAAATATTTTATATTGTTCTCATTTTCAACAATTCAAGCATATTCAAGGATGTTAAGAGGGATCAGAAAATCCATGAATATTCAAGGTGTGTACGAACCATGCAAAATAATACGGATACAAGGAGATGTTCATAAACCAAAATGATTTTGGTGTGGTCTACTGTCTTAAGTACCCCAGGAACACATCATGATAACTGGCCTGGGTGAATCCAGTGGTAGGATCTGAACCTGCAATCTCTTAGCCATGAATAATATAAGTACATATTAAGTCTGGTACACTTGCAATCTCCTGGTCATGAATCATGGTTATTTTGTCCCATGCCAATAGGTGTAAAGTGTCCTGCCAAAGGACACAACATGATAGCTGATCTAGGCTAATCCAATCTTAGGATCAGAACCTGCACCTTTTGGTCATGAATTATTTAAGTTCACTGTAAGTCTGGTACACCAACCAATCAGCTGCCACGACTCTTGCCTCCATTAGTCAGGCCTATTCTACATTTCCCTTGAGAGTATTTTAGTGTCCCAAGAAAAATGTTATGAAAGTGTAGTATCACATTCGAAATATATACCAACCTGTTCCTGTAAAAAATACCATTGGCTAGTAACATTTCAAGTGCTTCTTTTGCCCCATCTGGCCTGCCAGTCTGGATTAGGGAACAAGGCAATCTTATCAGCTTGGAAAGTCTGACAGTGCCTACATAAATAAATAAATACATAGATAAATGTAAAATTTATATATTCTAAAAAAAAAGACTTGTCAATATACAACTGCATGCGAAGTTTCCTTTGATGCAAACCTTTTACAAGATACAACTATATACCAAGTTTGGGATATAAACTTTTATCATGATACAACATTTACAACATACCAAGTTTCATAGAACACAAAGATCTGTCATGATATGACCACATGCTAAGTTTCATATGAAATAAAGAACTCCAATGATACAACCAAATGCCAAGGTTCGTGGAACATAAAGTATTGTCATGATATAACCTCATACCAAGTTTCATAGAACATAAATATCCATCATGACACAACCACATGCCAAGTTTCATCGAACACAAATATCTGTCATGATTCGAGCAGACACCAAGTGTTATAGAAAACAAAGATCTGTAATAATACAACCAAATACCAGATATCTTGGGACACAAACACTTGCCTTGATGCCACCACATACCAAGTTTCATAGGACAGGAAGAACTGTCTTGATGCAATAACATACCAAGTTTCATGGCACAGAAAGAACTGTCTTGATTCAACCATATATCAAGTTTCTTGGGACACAAAGATCTGTCATGATACAACCAAATACCAGATATCTTGGGACACAAACATTTTCTTGATGCCACCACATACTAAGTTTCATGGGACAGGAAGAACTGTCTTGATACAACCATATACTAAGTTTCATTGGACAGAAATAACTGTTTTGATACAAACACATACCAAGTTTCACTGGACACAAAGCTCTGTCATGATACAACCAAATACACGTACCAAGTTTCATGATACAGAAAGAATCATCTTATCACAACCACATACAAAGTTTCATGAAAATATCTTGAATGTTTCTCATTTGACACAATGTCTAGCCAAGGTATAAATGCATATAAGGCTACATGAACACCTCAAAGGGTTCAAAAGTTAAGAACATGAGATATATGGACAAATGGATAGATGGTAAGCTGACTCCAGTATAAATCCCATCACCATCACCACTTCATTTGGAGGGCATGTAAAAACTTGATTTATGATGTTCTAGCTATATTTAGTTATGAAATAGTGCTCTGCTGAAATTGAGAATTACTCCAACTCTGACAATTTTCTTGTGTTTACATTGGTTACAGTAAGTTATGTGGAAAGGTATATCAACACCATATCCAATCACCAGGAAAATTACCATAATTTAAAATTCTTACTCTCAGACTCAGGCAAAACTCAACATCATTGAAACTGATTGGCTAATGTCAAATCCTTAAAACTTAAGTATCGGGCTTTGATTGGCTGATATGATATCACTAACCAATCAGATGTAAAATCACCAACCAATGAAAATGATAGAATATCATTTGAAAAGAAGTTATGCTCATAGATGGAGATAAATGTGAGGTCTGCTAGTTACCCTATATTCTTTGAATGCAAGTCAGTATAAAACTTGCCTAGCATTCCCTACAAGTACCTCTTCCAGCATGATTCATACTAATATGGTATGTCATATATTGGGTCACTCATAAATAACACTATTAATAACAAAGAACCCTAGTTCCTGTGACATATAAAGTTATATACCCATACAGTCAGAGATTTCTCCAGAGCATGTGATCACATGATTTATACAAATTAGTGCACTTGGAAAGCAGTGACACACAAGGACTCCCGCAAATTAGTTTCAAGTCACACATTTGAAACTGAACCCTGCACAGTGTAAAATTTTATTCAGCCATTCACCATTAGAGTGCTGGTCATGGCAGAGTAAAGGCAGTAGAAATATTGTGGCACTTGTCATGATGTATATTTATTCGTAACAGTTTACACATCTGGTTTCTTTGGCTTGACATGAATAGTTGCTAAACTAAATTTGATTAGGACATTAGGCCCCATAACAAACATTCTGTTGTAGTTTGAACTTTTCATCAAGGAAGTATTACAAATGCATGCTTATAATACATGCTATCAAGAAGACCCAACATTGCTGATTCCCATCACTGTTCATCGTTATATGCAAATTTCATCTAACAAATACTGGCTGATCATAGTGATGAAAGCAATTTATTTTCAAAGTTAGGAAGCATGTCACAGCTGGAAAAGTTCTAATGTAGGTACCAGTGAGTGATTTAAGGCTGACAAACCAGCCAAATTAAAATTCAGAAAATTAAAAAGTAGAGTGCAATTTTTATTTCTTTTCTAATCATAATTTAACCCTGCAGGATCATGATATATAGTAACACACAGACAGACAGAGAGACATAAGGAATGAAATTTCAATCTATTGTTTCATGCAATTCTTTCCTATAACATTGACACCTGCTGACATTTTAATACAATCTTAGCCATACTTTTCAAGCTGCTGGTGAAAATATGAACATGCACAAATATTCATGAACAGGGCATGAAGTAACTGCTGACTGCTACCAGTACAGACAGAACTTCATGACACTGCATGTACAAAGACACTGTAGTCAAACATTATGTAGAATTCTGCAAAGGGTTACTTCATCAAGTTTCCTCAGGAATAAACTGACACAGAAGATGCCATATTTTCTAAACATGGGTCCCACCTCACACAGGCTGACTCAATTGCCATTCCCAACCCCACCTCAAATTGGTGGGAATCAATAAGAAGTCAGTTTCTTCCCTCCTTCTGTATTCTTTCTAAATTACTGAGTTTGAAATGCTGAGATGTCCTTCAGAACAATTATGAGACAATATGTTCACAAGATAAGTTCAGTACAACTATCTCCATCACGCCTCGAAACTGATGGATCCTTCGAAGATAATTTTAAGATATGACCACGTGCCACATTTGGTAAAAATACATATTTTACATTCTAGAACTGCTGTATTCACAAGCCATTATAGTTCCAAAGTCTAGGTTATGATCACTGAACTGGCACTAATTCAAGATAATTCTCTGAGAAATCCAGCAACCAGGTTTGATTTTTGAAAAAACCTTGTTTATGTTATGATATACACAATATATTACTGATGAAACCCTACGACAACAACAGTTGTCATTTTCATCCTTTTCATTTAGGGTTAAGGAAACTGGAGTACAGTACCTTGCCCTAGCTCATCCAGGTTAACCCGATGGTATGATTCAAACTTGAACCCAAACACTTCTGTGTAAATCTGGCACACAAACAACCGGCCTACTACAACTGGTATGACTAGGAAATCTTTCAGTGAAAATTTCAAGATGACAAGTGATTTATAATGAGTAGCAGTAAGAAATCTAAACTGGATTGAGATCTCTCGTCTAGCTGACAATGCTGTCTTGATCACTCTTCTGGCTGGCATTGGTTTTTTTGATCACTCATCTAGATGGCATTCCTTTTCCTGATCACTCATACACTGCTGTCTTGATCACTCATCTGCCTTGCATTGCTGTCTGGATCACTCATCTGACTTTCATTGCTGTCTTGATCACTCATCTGACTGACATTGTTGTCTTGATCACTTATCTGACTGACATTGCTGTCTTGATCACTCATCTGACTGACATTGCTGTCTTGATCACTTGAGTCTTGATCACTCTTGTAGCTGGCATTGGTTTTCTTGATCACTCATCTAGATGGCATTGGTTTTCCAGGTCACTCATCTGACTGGCATTGCTGTCTGGATCACTCATTTATCTGACATTACTGTCCTGATCACTCATTTAGATGCCATTGGTTTTCCAGATCACTCATACATTGCTGTATGGATCACTAATCTGACTTACATTGCTGTCTTAATCACTCATCTGACTGGCAATGCTGGCTTGATCACTCTTCTAGCTGGCATTTGTTTTACTGATCACTCATCTAAATGGCATTGCTTTTCCTGATCACTCATACATTGCTGTCTTGATCACTCATTTGACTTACATTGCTGTCTTAATCACTCATCTGACTGACAATGCTGTCTTGATCACTCTTCTAGCTGGCATTGGTTTTCTTGATCACTCATGTAAATGGCATTGCTTTTCCTGATCACTCATGCATGCTGTCTTGAT
The DNA here is from genome assembly GCA_016617855.1 of Megalonaias nervosa. Lineage (NCBI taxonomy): Eukaryota > Metazoa > Mollusca > Bivalvia > Unionida > Unionidae > Megalonaias > Megalonaias nervosa. The sequence goes on from JAECUM010004466.1 coordinate 17,396, forward strand.
CACTCATCTGACATACATCGCTATCTTGATCACTCATCTGACTGACATTGCTGTCTTGATCACTCATCTGACTGACATAGCTGTCTTGATCACTCTTGTAGCTGGCATTGCTGTCTTGATAACTCATCTGACATACATTGCTGTCTTAATCACTCATCTGACTGACACTGCTGTCTTGATCACTCATCTGACTGACATTGCTCTCTTGATCACTCATCTGACTTACATTGCTGTCTTAATCACTCATCTAGATGGCATTGGTTTTCTTGATCACTCGTCTAGATGGCATTGGTTTTCCAGATCACTTATCTGACTGACGTTGCTGTCTTGATCACTCAGTCATCTGACATTACTGTCCTGATCACTCATCTAACTTTGCTGTCTTGATCACTCACCAAGCTGACATTGCTGTCTTGCTTACTCATCTGACTGGCAATGCTGTCTTGATCAGTCATGTGGTTGTCACTGCTGTCTTGATCACTCATCTGTTGTTGCTGTCTTGATCAGAAGGATGCAATCTGCATAATTTTTTTCCAATTCTGTTGATTGCACACTTTATGAAAACAACTCCTGTCCTGTTTTAATACTTTTATCAATGTTTCATAGCACATCAACCCCATTTGTCAAATACTGCAAAGCCTCTATACCAGGATGCTTTTCTGTCAGATTTGGTCAAATTGTCAAGTGTTTTTTCACAAAATGTTGTGTCTTGATCACTCATCTGACTGACACTGTGGTGATAAAGTCCTGTAAATGTATTCATCTTGTTTTCTGTTTTGAGACACATGATAAAGCAAAATGTAATAACAGATTATTATGCATTGTGGTTTATTCAAATAATTTGATTCTAATATTTAACAATGTTATACTCTGATATCAAAACTTTTATCTTTGACATCTCTGCTTTTCAGTAACACTTCTATTTCGTAAGTGGTTGGCTAATGTAAGATGCGGGGAAAAAACCCCCAGAATAAACCCATGATGAATCATTCAACTGCAATCTTCACATCTTTACATAACCTCTCACTGTATATTTAGTGGTGGAAGACAATTAGGACAGACTGCATATCTGGTGGTGTGAGACAATTAGAACAGACTGCATACAAGGTGATGTGAGACAACTGTAACAGATGGCATATCAGGTGATATAAGACAATTAGAACATACTACATGCCATTAGAGCTGACTGGGTATCATGTGGTACAATTAAAAACAATCTGCATCTATGTGAAACAACAACAACAAGAGCTGACTGTATCAGGTGGTGCAAAGCAATTAGAGCAGATTGGTTGCCCAAATATTACAATATTATAAAACATTTTCAGGCACTATATTCAGAAAATGGTCTACAATGCATTTGTTCAACACATGATAGTGTACATGCTGTTGAGTAATGATCAAGTTATCAGAACCCTGAAAGTCTAAGCCATACATTTTTTGTATTTGTGATTCATTGCATGGCTTTTGAGAAAAACATTAGTTTTTTGAGACCATGGACCACCAACATTTTCAGCCACCAAGGAGGGGTAAACATCAACTTTTTCCATTTGCAACTTTGAGGTCAGTCCTGCAGATCATAGCTGCCAATCAGATTACCTTGGCTATGAACAAAGCAAGTACTGACTAAGAAGTTTAATGCATCAAACAATTGTCATTTGGAACTTTGTGAATCCTATGGTCATTCCAAACAAAGAAATAACCAAGGTGGTCTGAACAGATTGCAGTTGCTTTCCTGATAAAATATTTCTGGTGAAACAAATACTGCATCTGAGGCACATTTTCTTCTCATAGAAAAAGCCAAGTGATCCAAATGAAGTATTTCAAGACAGCAGCCATGATGTCCGAGTTGGAGGTCCAATGGGTACAATGAACACAAAATTGTTGTATGTAAAACAACAAATTGGTATACCACAAACCATTCTGGATGTGTATGGATAGGATTTTTAATATTTCTGATGTAATGGCCATACAGGAAGTCAGAAGGGCACCAATGTCATAAAGGACAAACCAGACCTTAGAATGAAATGGTCAACCAAGTTTCAAAACATACTTCCAAGTAATTTACATTTACACAGTGTAGCAATAACCAAAAAGGGTTGCTAGACAACCTACAGTAGATTGACGGATGCGTGATAAATAAAAATAAACAATATGGGATGCTACAAATGGCATTGTTTCGGATGTTTAGGGTTACAATATCATGTATACCATTGGTCCAATATCAGACTGTTGAGAATCTCCAAGAACACATTGCTCTAGAGATGTGATCAAGGCCTGAAAGTCAAACTCTGCAAAAAAATTCCCACCCAATGTACAAAAAGGAACTAATTCAACACTCCCTTATTAAAATAGTTACAACACAGGACCTTATAAAGATGGAGTACCATATTAAATGCCTCGTAATGAGGTAGTGCTAATATTATCAAAAATGTCTTATAAAGAGGGAGGACTGTATATTGTATTACAATTAAATGCCTTGTAACAAGGAAAAGTATATTCCATACAATTTTCTATGTGTAGATTTTATCTACCTATTCAATACTTCAAGTATAGTACTATAGTGGAATTGAAACAAATTTACTAAATACAGTGTACCTCACTTTAACATCCCTCATTTTAATGCTGTCATTCTAGGATTGTAAGTATGGTCATGTATCACATCACAATATTCAAATTCTGGGATAAATGTTGGATCTATGCCCATGTATAACAGGGATAAAAATCTGATGGTACCTAATATCAATTGTTACATGTCTAGGTTCATACAAAAGTAACAAGAAAAAGCTGAAGCCAACAAGCTTTGCAAAATTAAACAAATAATTTATTTCCCTAGAATAACAAGATAAAAATCAGAAAATGGACTTACAGTTTATGAATCAAATCCAAAATTAGTCCAAAAATTAAAAAAATATAAGTCATATTAATAAAAAGTTCTAAATGAATCACTGTTCAAATCCCGATGAAGTTCCAAGATGGAAGGCGATGACGTCTTCGATGATCTGCTTTGTCTTGATGTGTCAACAGTTCCTTGTTGAATCACAAAAAGAATAATATTCCAGTTTTTGAATTCCAAATAACTTTCAATAAATGTCTTTGTCCAAGAATTCTGTAAAGAGCACTTATATATATGTTTTCCAGAGAAATGAATTATTAATTCCGAAAAATGAAAAAGTTTCAACTCAAACTGGTCGCAACAAAAACACCTTTGAGCTACAAAGGTTTAAATCACAACTGGCTATTTCATGTAATAACAGGAGTTATAAGCCCAACTAATATGCAAAACAAATTCCTGGATGTGGGTCAAGTGATCACCTCTCTAGAGAATGACATAGAAACATTACATGACAATTATCATGTATTCCAGTGTAGCCTAAACTAAAATCAATGGTTCCCACCCTGGAAATTAATAAATAAAAAAGTTGTTTACTTTAGAACTGAGACTGGAACAGTAAAACCTGTTATGAGAGACCGCCCCTTCTGCCAACAAAAAGTGGTCTCTCAAGACAGGTGGTCTTTCATAGCAGGTTTGTACAAAAATGCGTTTCCAAGGTCCAGTTTCAGAACAGTTTCAAGAAAAATAACCACAATCACTGTACATATATTCTATTCTTTATTAGCAGTTGTTGCTAAAATATTGTATGCATTCATCTACAAAATTATATTGTAATAAAGATATATTTCTATCATTAAACATGAAATCACATTTACATTTGAAGATCACATATTTTAGCATATGAAATTGTTTCTGAAGTACTCGCTTTCCTTTATAACAACCTAAATTTGTTTTACCAATGTTTAAACCACTTTTTTGCGAGTGGTCTGCACTTTTTCACTTCTTTCAGTTACAATAATTATTTTTTCCAGCATTAAAATTTGTCTCTTTTTAGTTGGAAGTTCGTCCATTGTTATTAAAATTATTAATACTCAGTTGTAATATCGAACGTAAAGACGGCGGCTGTGGAACAATATGAAAATTCTATACATGTGCATTGCATATCTAACAATTAATGAAATAAAAAGAAACAATTATCTCATCCAGAAACAGGACCATTTACTCAGTGATAAAAGTCAACGGCTTCATTCAAAGATAACATACAGGGATTAACTCTATAAGCATACAGAGTGTGTAACCCGGTCGCTCCAACTTGAATAGACGACAGCTTTGTGATTGGGATGTCATCACTTAGCATGGGGGGGAACAAACATCACAAGTCTTGAGCACTATCAGTCGAATCCCGCAAATGATTCTCTCTTGCTGGTTTAATAGACAATGACCTTATTCACCACCGGCAATACCGATAAAATCGAGACAAACAATATACGCGGCCACTTTGTCAACTTTGGCACTTCAACGGCATTTCATGACATGTACATTAGCCTGGTTCACGGACTGTAGCATCTATCACCGGTAGCAACAATCCTTTTTTTTAATATTCCTTTTATATTTGTCTTTGATCAGAACAATCTATACTAATCAATCGGTCGTTGTAATAACTGATTGCATAAAGGTCACTGGTGTTTGTCTGTTCTCGCGATACAGTCGTCATAGGGATGCTAGGTTCTACATAGGCCGGGAAGCAAGTTAAGTGCGGGAATTATTAGTCTGGTTCCCTGCTCTGTATGCTTTCTGCGTTCCTCACCCCTATACGAATAACGGAGAACAACACAGGAGCATACGAAGCAGGGAACCAGGCTAGGAAGTAATCTACATACACTTTAGTCTGGTGTACGACAGAAACTATGAATCACTATGAGCCTAGCTAACAAATTCAGAGATCGGCAGGCAGCCTATTGTTTAATTTTATTTTATTTTTATTTATTTTTTTAATGTTTAGAACGGTATGAGCGGTCATTTTTACGGGGATTAAATAATGGTTGGTGGAGTTTATCCTCGTTTTTTTTTTGTGATGCGGTCGTTCATAGCAGTGTCGAAATGCATACTTTGCCAAGAAATCGCGGTCGCTGGTCGCGTTCAGCAGGTGGTCGCTCATAGCAGAGCGTTTATATAATAAAATCGATCCGTGCATTACGATTGTGGTCGTACATGACAGGTGGTCGCTCATAGCAGAGGTCGCTCATGACAGGTTCTACTGTA